>CAUYLG010006530.1:0-150663 GCA_963573385.1 Cacajao melanocephalus | reverse complement strand
AAGGCAGGCAGATCACCTAAGGTCAGGAGTTTGAGACCATCCTGGCCAACATGGTGAAACCCCATCTCTACTAAAGATACAAAAAAATTAGCTGAGTGTGGTGGCGCACGCCTGTAGTCACAGCCACTCAGGAGGCTGAAGCAGGATAATTGCTTGAACCCAGGAGGCGGAGATTGCAGTGAGCCGAGATTGCCCCACTGGACTACAGCCTGGGCGACAGTGTGACTCTGTCTCAAAAAAAAAAAAAAAGTACAAAAATTGGGTGGGCGCAGTGGCTCACGCCTATAATCCCAGTGCTTTGGGAGACAGAGGCGGATGGATCACTTGAGGTCGAGAGTTCAAGACCAGCCTGAGCAATGTGGAGAAACCCCATCTCTACTAAAAAAAAAAAAAAGTATATGTATATATATATATGCACACACACACACACACACACACACAGAGACACACACACACACACACACACACAAAACTAACTGGACATGGTGGCTCATGCCTGTAATCCCAGCTACTCAGGAGACTGAAGCAGGAGACTCGCTTGAACACAGGAGGGGGAGGTTGCGGTGAGTGGACATCGTGCCATTGCACTCCAGCCTGGGCAACAAGAGTAAAACTCTGTCTCAAAAAAAAAAAGAAAAATACAAAAATTAGCTGGGCATAGTGGTAGGTGCCTGTAATCCCAGCTACTTAGGAGGTTGAGGCAGCAGAATCGCTTGAACCCCCAGGAGGTGGAGGTTGCCATGAGCCGAGATTGCGCTACTGCACTCCAGCCTGGGTGGCAGAGGGAGATTCTGTCACAAAACAAAAACAAAACCAAAAGATAGCCAGGTGTGGCGGTGCATTCTTTAGTCCCAGCTACTCAGGAGACTGAAGCAGGAGAATCGCTTGAACCTGAGAGGTGGAGGTTGCAGTGAGCCCAGATCATGCCACTGCACTCCATCCAGCCTGGATGACAGTGAGACTGTCAAACAAAAAGCATCAACATAGTACATTTTCCTGGACTCTCAGTTTTCCTTTTTTATTGAAACAAGCATGGATATTGCCTTAGTTTCTTTTTTGTTGCTATAATGGAATGCCACAGGCTTGGCAATTATAGAGAAAAGAAATTCATCTTATAATTCTGGAGGCTGGGATGTTCGAGGGCATGTCAGCAGCATTTGCTTGGTATCTGATGAGGGCCTTCTTGCTGCATTATGTCATGGCAGAAGGTGGAATGGTAAGAGAGCACTCAAAGGAGAAACAGAGAGGAAGGGGGCTGAACTTATTCTTTTATCAAGAACTTTACTCCTGAGTTCACTAACCTAGTCCCACAATAATGGCATTAATCCATTCAGGAGGGCAGATCCCTCGTGACCTAATCACCTCTTAAAGTTCCTACCTCTCAACGGTGTTGTGTTGGGGATTAAGTTTCCAACACATGAACTTTGGGGGACACCTTCAAACCATAGCAGCTATATTGAGGAATATAATGGAAATTAACCTGAATGTCTGAGATAAGGCACAAGGTGTTAACAAAATTCTGGACTTTTGGCTAAGCTGGAGATCTCTAGGACCTATAAGTTCTCTCTCCTTTGCTCCAAGGATGATGGCCTTGGTAGTGAACTTTGAGAGTGACAGAGCTGTGGAAGTAGCCCCAAATGGCTGTGGAGACCAAACTTTCATTCTGGAAAGATACAGAACACTCATGGTGTTCACCGCAAGCTTGGGATTTAAAAAAGAATCTCTCACATGCTCTCAAAGCACCATGCAGATTTTGATTTGTTTCCATAATACATCCCTATTTATTTTAATGTAAAAGTAATGTTTTTAGTTATTAGTGATTAAAATAAGAGGAAGATGGGCTCATTAGTCTATGTGTCTGCCTGCCTGTTGAGAAGTAGTCAAAGGGCCAGGTTCACGTCCCCAGTTGTAGGAATGTGGCAAGGTCAGCTCTCTGATTCTGTTACCCTATCCCTTGCTTGCTTCCCAAATCAGAAAGGACTTTTTCTACTTGGCATCTGGGGTCAGGTTAGTTCTTCTTGATTGTCGGAGATAAATTTGCTAATGTTCTTCCATCAACTCCAATGACTTAGTTCAGGATTTATAATCTATTTTCTGTGATTCCAAAGTTAACATTTGGGGTAGCAAAGAATACACCATTCTCCATTTCTTAAGAAGAAATTATATTTGTTCTCGAGTAACTTTACTTTGCACTCATTCTACTTACATTAGAATGAAACAGCACTTCATCTATGGCCATACCACCCTGAACGCACCTGATCTCATTAGGATGAAACAGCACTTCAAATACACTTTCTGTATTTTTCTTTAATTCAAACAATTAGCTGAAACACTAGATGATGACCCTCATTTGTTTATTTATTTTAATTTTTAAATTTTTTAAATTTTTTATTTTTTTTTCGCACTCAGAAAATGATTCAGTTCCAATGCAGACCCTCATTTGTTATATAACTAAGAGAGAATAGAAGGTAAATTTTGCAATGCTTGGAAATTGTTGGACTTTTTAGGGGCAGTTACCCACGTTGATGAGGCAGAATTTGGAGCTGAGTTAAAGAATGTAGACACTGAGATAGTTGCCCTACTTAAACTTGCAGGCACTGAGCTCAGAATTTCCACCACTGCCTGCCTTCCCTCAATTTGATCCAAGGGCTTTATCTAGCTGATCCTGGACTGGAACATTTAAAGGAGATTTTATTGAGACTCTGATATAATAAAAGATGAATCAACAATAACATGTAGCAAAGTTGTCTGGCTTAGATGTATAGCTTCTTTCATGGGTCACCAGTAAAAAGGATGGCGCCAAACCTTTTGTGTGGTCAGCAAGCCGGGTGCCCATTTCCAGCTTCTAGAAGGAAGAACGTCATGGTGTGTCAGTCAATCATCTAGTCACTGGGGTGGCTTCCTCACAGTCTCTGGTTCTCTGAAACTTGTTCTTATGTGTCATTCCCCAACTTTACTACTGGTAGTTGTCAAATTAAAAGAGTATTAGGTACAAATACTGTGTGTGTGTGTGTGTGTGTGTGTGTGTGAGAGAGAGAGAGAGAGGGAGAGAGGGAGAGGGTCTTGTTCTGTCACCAGGCTTGAGTGCAGTGGCACAATCATGGTTCACTGCAACCTTGAACTCCTGGGCTCAAGCCCCACTTCACTGCTCCAAATAGCTGGGATCACAGGCAGATAGTATATTTTCACATTTTTTATTGATGAGGGAAGCTGTTTGGGTCTGTACCCCAGCTTACCTTACAATAATAGGAATGAGGAGAAGAGAAGAAGATATATATGTATCTACCTATCTATAAAGGCATATAGTAGGGTGAGAATTGGATTCTTAGGACTACTACTCAGACTGGCTACAACTTGATTATCTACACCCAAATGTTTTCTTTGAAAATCAAGCACCTGCATTACCACAATATGGGGAGGACATAATGAGAAACAGTTTGTGGTATAGAGCTGAGAATGGCCCCTAAGCCTTCTAAACCACAGCCTTCCCTTAGGACTCCAGGGGAAGTGGAGTTCATATGCCATGATCTAGGAAGGGTATCTTCCACCTGAGAAGGTCATCCTTGGAACTGGCAGGTGCCTACTGGATCCGCGCCTTCTGGATGTAGTGAGGGGAAGGAGGTCAGAGGTGCTGGCTGAGTCATTAGGATTAGCCCTACTGATGGCAGGTGGCCTTCACGTGCAGTTCAGCTGCCAGACCTTAACACATGTGCACGCTCAGGTACGTACTTCAAACAGGCAGCCTTCAAGGCAAGGGAGAGGGGACTGAATGCAATTTTATGCATTGTGGTTTTAAAAGTGATGCAAGTAATACATGAATACTTTCTTCCAAGCATGCTAAAGCTCCCTCAGAGTGCCTCTGTGACAATGGAATGCCCCCTCTCTAGCTCCAGTATGGGGACGGGAAAATGGAAGATAGAGAGGAAATTGAACTCCCTTGAGGCCAGTTGGGTAAGAAGGAAGTGCCATGTTTCTTAGAAGACTTCGGGTGTTTGCAGATTTGAGAAGAGAGGTGGGAGAGGAGCTTAGGTGAATATTAAACACATAAACCAAATGAAGACCTCTATCTTTCTGGCAGCACTAGTTAAAAAAACAAGGGAGAAAAAGCTGAAAGTAAAGTATAAAACCCCAGTAAACACATCAGAACTACCAAATTAGTCCTCTGCACAAACACACCTTTATATTTAGAGTTGGAACCACTTTGGGAGTGACCTTTCTGGGAGGTTGCTGGCTTGGGCGGCAGTGGTACTCTCCCCAGCGACAAACACTCTAAGAGCCCCCGCCCGGGACACCACTGTATACATTAGTTCATGTTTTCTTTGGCTTAAGGAACGTTAAATAGTGATGGCATTGCCGTTCTGTTTTTCCCCCTTTCCCAAAATGAGTGCTAATAGCTTTTATATAAGGAACATTACCTGTTAGCTCAGAAGTCTGGTTACATACTCCCAGGCAGAAGTGCATCTCCCTGGGGAGGGAGAGTGTGCCATTTGGAAATTATTTTAAATTACTGTTTACTGACTGTCGGCTACCATCAGAGCACAGTAGGAAACTTTGTAGGGAGAGGTGTGTAATAAAAGGCATGACATATCTTTTAGACACCCTCATCTTAAAGCAGTGAGAGCACCAGGATAAATGCACATTGTAGAGAGAAAAGTGTGCATGGGTGTAGAACTTTAAAACACAAACATGACCAGTTCACGAGTATTGAGTGTACTCTGTTCCAGACATCGTACTCTGTTCTTTTTTTTTTTGAGATGAAGTTTCATTCTTGTTGCCCAAGCTGGAGTGCAATGGCACAATCTCAGCTCACGGCAACCTCACCTCCTGGGTTCAAGCAATTCTCCTACCTCAGCCTCCTGAGTAGCTGGGACTACAGGCACCTACCACCATGCCCAGCTAATTTTTGTATTTTTGGTAGAGACGGGATTTCACCATGTTGGCCAGGCTGGTCTCGAACTCCTGGCCTCAAGTCATCTGTCTGCCTCAGCCTCCCGAAGTGCTTGGATTATAGGTGTGAGCCACTGCGCCAGGCCAATTATGCACTTACTAAGAATGATAATAAAAATTCCATTCATCTGACATAGAACATTCTCTTTGCCCAGTGTTCTCAGGTGCACTATTTCACTTCATCTGCACTGTGCTCTCATGAGGCCATTATCCTTATTTTAGAGAGAAGAAAACCAAAGTGAAGGGGGAGAGGGGTACTCAAATAGCAAAGAGATGCCATCTGAGGTCAGGAAGGGATGGATGAGAAACAGCCTTTTCCTGTACCTCCTTGGGGCTGGCCATGTCTTTTTGTGGTGTCTGGTGAGTGTGTTTGGGGTATATGGACTTTTTCCCTGAAACCACAGGCCACCTTTGGGAAACCAATTTACAGCCCTGGTTCACCTGACTCTGCCTTACTGCATGGGCCGTGTGTGGTTGAGCGTGTGTTCGACTTAAGTAGTCTCTAGACAGCACACACACTCATTTATTTCTGTGCTGCCTTCACTTCACTGCAGTGCTCATTTGTCCAGGCTCATCCTAGGGAAGCGGGAATAAATGTTCTTGCAATTGTGTCGTGTTTGTGACCAGTTTAATTCTGCATCTCCAAGTGGGTGTTCTAGACTGTTCACCCCTCACAGTGGCACTTCTAATACTTTTTAGAAAGCAAGAGAGGCTGGATGCAGTGGCTCATGCATGTAATCCCAGCACTTTGGGAGGCCAAGGCGGGTGGATCGCCTGAGGTCAGGAGTTCAAGACCAGCCTGGCCAACATGGCAAAACTCCATCTCTACTAAAAATACAAAAAATTAGTTGGATGTGGTGGCTGGCGCCATTAAGTACTCAGGAGGCTGAGGCAGGAGAATTGCTTGAACCCGGGAGGCGAGGTTGCCGTGAGCTGAGATTGTGCCATTGCACTCCAGCTTGGGCAACAAGAATGAAACTTCATCTCAAAAAAAAAAATCAAGGGTACTCTTGAAACTTGGTTTCTTTTAATCCTTGACTTAATATACATTTTTTTTGTATGCCCCCCCAGACAGCTTCTAACTTAGTAAGGGATCTATAGATTTGTTAAATGTGACAGAGGCGATTCTGGTTTTATTTTATTGTTGTTATATTATTATTTATTTGGAGTACACTGATGCAGTCTCAGGTTACTGCAGCCTTGATCTCCTGGGCTCAAGACATCTTCCCCACTCAGCCTCCCAAGTAGCTGAGACTACAGGCACCCACCTCCACACCTGGCTAATTGTATTTTTTGTAGAGATGGGGTTTTGCCATGTTGCCCAGGCTGGTCTCAAACTCCTGAGCTCAAGTGATCCTCCCGCCTTGACCTCCCAAAGTGCTGGGATTACAGGCATGAGCCACTGCGCCCAGCCTACAATTCTTTTTTTAATCTGTATCTCTTAACAACTTCCTAGTCCCAACAATGCACTGCATTGTGCTACTGTCTTTTATTTGCCCTAATGCTATAATTAAAGCTATATCCATTGTTACTTCTTGTCCCCTCTTGTTGAATATTTAGTAGTCAAGAGACTGTTTACATTCTGCTTAATCCTCACCAAATTTCTGCAAAATAAGTAGTATTGTTACATTTATTATGGCTTTATGGATGAGGAAACTGAGGCACAGAAAGATTGAGTAATGTGCTCAAGTTCACATGGCCAGCAAATGGCAGAACCCACACTCCTTCATACGTACCACGCCATTGTCCCTGTCAACTTCAAGGCGTGCTCCTTGGGGATGTGGGCTGAGGCTTAGTGGGCTTGTCTGTTTTTGCTGTGTTTGCACAGATTGAGCCTCAGCAAGTACACAGCAGGCCTGGCTCTGTGAGGCAGCATGGTTTAGAGCAAAGAGCGTGGCCTTTAGCATTTGTTAGATCTGGCTTTGGATTGTACTCTGTCACTCACTGCCTCAGCACATTATTTAACTGAGTCTCTCATTCATTGATTCATTCATTCATTCATTTCAGTGTTCATTGAGTGCCTATCGAGTGTTGGGAACTATGCCTAGTGAGACAGTTAAATAAAAACCAGACGTGGTTATCAATCAAGTAATCATAGTACTGAGTATAATGACAAACTGAGTGAAGTTCCCTGAACGAGCAAAGGCCATTAAGGAAGACTGGGAGGTCTGGGAAGGTTTCCTGGAATAAACGGCACTTAGTCAGAGGCCCCATGTCCGTGAGGGGATATGAAATTCTTGGAGAACTGAAAAGATGGGTGGGAAGTGCAAGGTCTTTCAGGCCGTATTCAGGGTCTCCACCTTCTTCCCAGGAGGTGTGAGTAGTCACAAAAGGGTTTTAAGCAACTGTGGTGAGGATGGTAAGGGCCGCCTTGATCACACTTGGAAGGGATGGAGTGGATTGGGGGGTGCCCATGTAGGAAGCTTTTTAGTAGCTGGGTTGAGAAGTGGTGGCTTGAATGGCAGAGGAGGTGGAGAGAAGCAGATGAACTGGAGTGCAATTCAGGGGGCAAACTGCCAACAAGACATGGTGATGGATAAGATGTGAAGGAGCGCCAGAGGGAAGCAAGAGGCACAGGCTGCCAGCTTGCTAACCTGGAAGGAGGGCACCTTCTTCACTGAGATGAGGAATTCAAGGAAGCCCTCCACACCAGGTCAGTGGGGGGGAGATTGTGATTGGGGCGTGCTCGTGTTGAATGTGAGGTGTTTTCGAGACATCAAGGGGACATTGTTGAGTAGGCTTTGGTTGATAGAGCTCTGGAGGTTGAAAGAGAGGTGGGGTAGGGATAGGACTTGGTGCTCTGTGTGTACAAAATAACTGAAGCAGGCCAGGCACAGTGGCTCACATCTGTAATCTTAGCACTTTGGGAGGCTGATGCAGGCAGATCACCTTAGGTCAGGAGTTCAAGACCAGCCTGGCCAACGTGGTAAAACCTTGTCTCTACTAATAGTACAAAACAAGCCAGGTATGGTGACACGTGCCTGTAGTCCCAGCTGCCTGGGAGGCTGAAGCAGAAGAATCACTTGAACCTTGGAGGCAGAGGTTGCAGTGAGCTAATATCGCGCCACTGTACTGTAGCCTGGGTGACAGAGCAAAACTCCATCTCAAAAAAGAAAAAAAGAAAAGAAAGACCCAAAGTAACCGAAGCAGTGGGCATAGATGAACTTGCCCAGAAAAGTAGTATATAGAGTAAGTGAGACAGCCCAGGACTGAGTTTGCAAAAGAAACTAAAGGGGAGTAGCCAGGAAGGAAAACCAGGAGTACTGAGAAAGAGTGTGTCCAGAGGGAAGGCAATTAACAGCTTCAAATACCGCTGCTGAGATCTCAGTAATATGAGATACTAAAATATGAGAACTTAAACTTGGCCATTGAACTTTGCAACATGACAGTCATTGATCGTTGAGATCCATTTGGTAGAGAGATCTAAGCAAGAGTCAAATAGGAATGGGCCAGGGTAAAAATCTCCCTAAATGCAGGCATAGGGTCAAGACAACTTTTATGCAATCTGATTGTGAAGGAAAGAGAGAGAAAAGGTCTGCACTGGAGGGGATGCACAGGCAAAGAAGCATTTGTGGCATTTGTATGATTAGAGCAGGAGAGAGCTGAGTGTATGTAAATATTCCCCGGGAAGGATCCAGTGGCGAGGGAGGAGCTCACTCCCCAGGAGGGAGAAAGCATGATTGAAAATGTAAAATGCAACTATCTTCCTCATAAGACTGTTGTGAAAATTAGATAATGTGTAAAGTATCCAGAGCAGTTGGTGTTCCTGTCCAATATGACGCCATATATTTTTATTGGGTCACTTCTAAGGTTCTGTCTTTCTGGGTCTGAAAAGTCTTAACTATTTTTTATGCCTCTTTGCCACTTATTTTCTTCATACAGAAACATGGTTTCTATTTCTATTCTTGTTAATCTTTTTAAGTTCAATTTTTAATATCTAAATGGATCTAAACATTCTTTAGTAATTTGCTTAAATCATCTTGTGTATTATATAGAAATGTCGGAGGCATTTATTTCTAGCCTGCTTACTCTAGTCCACATGGAAGCCAAAAATAGTCTTTCCTTCTTACCAGTTTCCTTTTGTGATTGTTGTCTTCTTTTTACATTTCATCACTAAATTTATGACTTATCTTCTTGTACTTCCCCCTGCTTATTATCTAAGTCTGTCTTATTTATTTTTAAGGAATATGAAAGTAATCTTTAGTGCCAGCTCTTTCCAAGTGAATTGACTGTCTTTTCATAGAGCTCGATGTGTCTGTGCGTATGCATCTGAGTGCGTGTTCGGATCATGTGATAGTACAGTGTTCAGAGTGTTATCACAAGTGTTATTGCAAAATAAAGCTGCACTGTGCCAGGATAAATTTTTTAAAAATTCATGTCTCAATTTAGATATTTTTTCCAGAGTTCCTTTTTAAAAAAAAAAAAAATTAACACATTTGGCAAAATTCACTTTTTTTTGCAAACTCCTTTGAACTTAAAATGACAATGTTTTATATGAGCAAGGGGGAAGATCAAACGCAAAAGAGAAGGAAGTGTAGTAAGTTGATCTTGGACCATACTTTGAAGTGGTCTGTTTTCTCAGTAGGATGCTAACCTACAGCTAATAGGAGCAGCTGAGGGAAGGAGGGACGAGTTGTCCCCACAGAGCTTGGCAGCCTTATACCTTGGGATTTTACAGTCACCTCTTCCTTGCTGGGGCTGCAGAGTTTATGTTGAGGAGGTGAAGGAGGGTTTTGTGTTGATTACAGTTTGAGGTGCTCTTTTCACACCAGGAAGGAAAGCCCCTAGAACTTCTCCCATTTAGCAAGGGGTAACCAACGCTTGCAAACCAAGACGAGTAGTCATGGAGATGAGAATGTTTAGATGAATTCTGATCTCCCAGCCCCAAACACCTGTTCCAGGTAGCTAGAGGGGTGAGGGGCCTCAAGGTTTAAGGTGTGTGGTAGTATACCAGATAGCTTTTATGGTGGTCTGCTTTTAGCATTGTATCAAAAGTGACTAGTATTTGTCTTCCAACCACTAGTGTCATAAGAAGTAAATAAGATAGCAGGTCTACTAAGTTGGGTGTTCTTCAAATAGACGATATTTAAACATGCGAGGAATTACTGCTGTAATTAATATAGCTGAGAGTGTGGTGGCTAATTTGCTTGTTTCTCTTAATTTCTTTTTACGTGTCATAACTTTGCTTGTTTGTAGCTTCCTTGGTAAATTGGAAGAGTTATTGGATGTTAGAAACTCAGAATTGTCAGACACAGTAAGATTGGTTGTGTTTTATTAGAGGATTCATTGTCAGGCCTGTCATTTTGAGCGATGATAAACTGGGAAAGGTGTCTTTCACTGACATAGTGGGAGAAGGAGCCTGTTTTGTTTTCAACTCCAGTTTGGTCTGAAGCTATTAAAGGAATAAATGGAGGTCGTGCAACATGATGATTTTAGATTCTTCCCATGTCTGCTGCTGGAAGGAGCGTGAGGAGCAGCTTAGTATTTTGTTGTGTCTTGCAGACTTCTTTTGCCTTAAAAAAGTCTGTTTATGGAGGGGGAGGACATGGCTGAAAAAAACACTTGTACATAAAACAGCTGTTAAGTGAATCTCCACACACTGAGATCAAGAGAACGTGAAGAAATATGTCCTTCCGAGGACCCTTTTGCCAACTTGGAGCCTCCTTCAGAAAATAAATACAGCCACGCTACAAGTTTTTGGTAACTTAGTTACTGAAAAATAAATTGAGCTACTTAGACCCTTGAACCTTTATTTAAAAAAAAAAAAAGATATCTGAATTCTATTGCAGTGATGCAGATGAAACCAGGGAAACTATGCAGAATGCTTATTTGCCCTTTTATTAACAAATGTGCCCCTAAAGAGTCCTGAAAATGAAGGAGGCAGAAGCCCAGGCCTCCTATTAGAGGGAGAGCAGGTACATGTGTCTTTGGTCTCTAAGTTCCATCTGCAATAAGGAAAGATTGTCTGATGGTGAAGTTTTCTCTGGATTTTTTTTTTCCTTCTCTGTGGCTTGTCGTGGTGGAAAACAGTTATGCTCAGTGGCTTCCAGAAAAGCTGGACATCCCACCATGATGGCACATCTGGGCACATCACACCTCTTCCCTCCCCTACTGGGAAGACCGAGGAGGACCGACTGCCTGTGGCATAAGTTCTGTGCTTGGAGTGTTGTTTCTGAAAGATGAGGCCCCTTTAAAACCTCATGCTCACACTTAGAGAATTCTGGTCGTGTGCTACAGATGTTTTACAGTTTATTTCCAAACAGCTGCTTTTCCCTTCTTTAGACTGGTGTTTTTTTTTTTTTAAAACAAAATCCCTACGGAAACCTTTCAGCTCACATCCTTGGCAATGCTTCCTTAGTAAAAGTCCTTGTATTCTATGCCATGACATTCTCCCAACCAGCACCTGTTACTATAGGCAGGCCATCGATTTAGCAGGTTGCTGTTCTGTGAGTTGGAAGAAAGATTGTGTATGTGAATAAGAACTGTAGATTCAATCAGCCTAGAACAGACAGCCCCCAGTGACAAGAAAGCCCTCCCTAGCGTTTCACGAGAATACACAGAAAGTGGAAGAAAAAGCTTGACTTATAAGTCTTGCTCAGAGCATCAGATAGAAAAGCCCCATGGAGGTGACTCAATCCAGGGTCAAAGCAGGGAGGGTTTCCCTGAGGTCACAGTAATTTGACAAATCTGTCTCATTTCAAACTTCCCCAGCAGCCAGCTGTCAATATCTTTGACCTTCAGAGGTAAGAAGAGCAGGAATACTTAAGATCCACAGATGATCCCCAAACCCTGGTAATGATTTTCATATCCTTCTCATGATCCTTTCCCCAGAGCTGCCATTTCTCCAGACTGAAGTGACTAGTTTAAGTTCAGCCTCCTTTTGTTTCTTTTCCAATAATCCTCTGATAAAGATATTAGGAAGAAGTAAAAGTCCAATCGAAGAGGGCACTATCAGGGAGGGAAAGGAAGTAAAGAGTTTGGGAGATCATTCCTTGAATAACTAAGTGTTGATCGGCTCTTAGGAAAATGTGTTGATTTGTCCTCTGGCCAGTTGTGCATATGCAGATACACCATCTGTACTGAAAAATGTGCATGAATTTCCCTGGAAGAGCCTGAGTGAGTCACTGTCTGAAAAGGAGCTACACCTCTAAAACAGTTATCAAGTATTTCGGGATGAGGTGCTGCAAAGCCAAGAGAGTGAAAACAATCCTTAAAGGCGTGTTTGGCCAGCTCTCAAAAATCTTAGACAGTTGCAACACAGTCCTTGGCTCAGATACTGGATTTTTCCCATTCATGTACTTTTTTGACAGATGAATTGTTGCAGGCTGCAAAAAAGCTCTAAGAGGAATCTGTTAGATTCCTCACTCAGAGCAGGGATCTATTTGCTTGCGATCCTGTTAGCAAACCAAGGTGCCATTTGCTTTGCGTGGTGTGCCACTTGGCCTCTTTTCCTTATCTGAAAGGGTCACAGTCTCATACAGCTCTAGCATATTTGTGTGTTAGATGGGAATGAAGATTCTCAATTTAGTAAATACTAAGCACTAGCATAACTTTCCTGAATTCCTACCTCTCAACTCCTATGGAATGTTTCTGATTTTCATTATAGTAATAACAAGATTTCTTGCACAAAAACTCACTTGATCTTTCTTTTTTGCTGATTGGTGGGTTCACATTTATATTTGGCATGATTTTTCACCTTCTGGATTGCTGATTATGGTAGATTGATTTTTATTTTTCAAGAGAATCAAGTCATTTTGATGAAATGATCAACCCAGCCTGATACAACTTTAAGTATAGTTTAATACCACATGTAATAAATGTGATCCTTTAGAGATACTGGAAACTGATGATGAATGTTTAGTTACAAGAATAGTTCAGACCCTCAGGTATGGGCAGTCTTTGCACAACTCTGGAATATATTTCTTGAATCACTGGGAGAAGATGGAGTCCTTGGAAACATCTTTCCAGGGGCTCAATCAATGACCTCTAGACCTGTAAGTGTTCTTGGCCAAAGGCTTGGTAGTAATTATTTGAGGGCATTAGTGATCGACCACATGTTAGGGCTATGGCTCAAACCGTGAGTCATCATAAGCATCCAATATGGAAAGAACTGGGGATTATATTTCAGTCTTTCCAACCACACTGTGCATGTACCATCAGTAACTTAAGAAACACAGTGTATGCTGTTGTGTGCTGGTACACAGTGGGGAAAATGATTGGCTGCTTCAAATACTGTTTTCTATGTCTAGACTCAACAACTGTGGACCCCTTCATATGTTTTTATGCCAAAGACTAAAGAATTTCACAAATAAACTTGGATAGTGTCATAGCCTACGAATTGTAACATGTATATATGCTTTAAATGCATTATCAAAGAGTCAAAGCTGTGGACTTTTCTCCTTCCTATTTGGAAGATGTTCGTCATTGTAAAACAAATGTCAGCAAAGCCAGTCCTTACGATGAAGCAAATCAGAAAGGGTGACTTTGCTTTTTAAAATTTAAGTAAATGTGTTAACATGTGTCATCAAATACCAACCTTGCCTCTGAATTTAAATTCCTAAGATACGCAGATAGAAAAGGCAAAGGCTTTGCAGTCAGTTTGTTGCTTGGTAGAAATAAGATCCCTCCCCACCCCTTCTTCCATCATGTCTCTATTTTTTTTAAGTGTTCTGTGCTTTGCTCTCCAAGCCGCTTCCTCAGGAATGCATTCTCAAATTACTCCTTGTGTTTGGCAAACCAAGGAGTTTTTTCCTCCAGCTTTATTGAAGTTTAGTTAACAATTAATTGTATATGTTTAGGGTGTACAACTTGATGACTTGGCATAGGTACACACTGTAAAAGATTCAGTACAATCAAGCTGAGTAACATATCCATCCCCTCAATCTGTTCACTGTAGTCAGCATGCTGTACACTAGACCTTCAGAACCCATTCATCTTGCACAGCAGGGACTCTGTGCCCCTATTCCTACTTCTCCCCAAAGGCTTTGCTACTATGGTCAGTGTGCTCCAAGATTTGGAAGGGGAGGAGGAAAAGAGAACAGAACGAGCAATCTCAGGCTAATTGGTTTCAGGAAAGAGTTCATATGGAAACTGAGGTTCTGGAAATTTAATCTACTTTCAAGAATCAACCACACCCATGCCTCCTCCAGAAAATCTTTGTAGTACGTGATTCTTACCAGGCATATATGCAGAGGAAAAGATCAAGGAAAAACATTTTCAAAGATAGGTGAAAAATAAAATCATATGTCGTCATATACCATGAAAGGTATAACTGGGAAGTTTAAACATGGGTAGATAAATGGAAAGAATGAGACCCAGGAGACGGTAATTCACATGGATCGTTGAATTGAGAATATGTGGGTGATACTGAGGGACAGACAGACAGACAGGCTGGCAGGTGCTCCTGGAATCTCATGGAGAAGGGATCACTTGCTCCCAAGCAGCCAGTTTCAAAATGTCTTGATAGCTTCCTTTCTGGAAGTACTCCGGGCTGGTTAGTAATCATTTCCCAGCTTATGGGATTCCTTAGCCTCTCCCTGGCTGGCCTGTTAAAAATGAATGACCCTCCTATCTTTTCAAGATGAAGCCGGCTCTTTAGGCCCTCTGATGCCCTTGCCAGCCCACGTTGAGCCTGTGGAACCTGGAGACAGGTGGCTTTTCACACTTTCTGGATTGATGATTATGGTAGATAGATTTTTTTAAAAAAATAAAATTGTCAGGCTTGGTGGCTCACGCCTGTAATCCCAGCTACTCAGAAGACTGAGGCAGGAGAATTGCTTGAACCCAGGAGGTGGATGTTGCAATGAGCCGAGATCACGCCACTGCACTCCAGCCTGGGTGACAGAGTAAGACTCCGTCTCAAAAATAAGTAAAATAAAATCAAGTCATTTTGATGAAATGATCAACTCAGCCTGCTATAACTGGTACTGCTGCAGGAATGGGCTGGCTGGGTTCTGTGTCCAAAGACCTGGCCCTGCTCCATTGCTCATCCTTAGGGTTGCCAGTGCTGGTTGGCACTGTTCAGTGTCTGTGGAGATGTCCGAGGCTGTTCCCTCTGTCCATTTTCTGTGAGCAATACCTGCCACCTGCCCCCCCACTCCTTTCCAGAAATCACTTATATTTTAGTAATTGCTACAGTCCGCTTTCTGAACCTGGGCCACTAATTTTGATGCTAGCTTGAGGATACACACACAAGGCTGGGCACAGTGGCTCATGTCTGCAACCCTAGCACTTTGGGAGGTGACAGCAGGTGGATCTCTTTAGCCCAGGAGTTTGGGACCAGCCTGGGCATCATGGTGAAACTCTGTCTCTGCCAAAAAAATACAAACATTACCCCAGCGTAGTGGCGCAATGCTGTAGTCCCAGCTACTTGGGAGGTTGAGGTGGGGGGATGACTTGGGCCCTGGAGGTGGAGGTTTCAGTGAGCTGAGATTGCACCAGTACACTGCAGCCAAGCTGACACAGTGAGACCCTGTCTCAAAAAATAAAAAAAAAAAAAAAAAAAAAAAAAACGACAAACACATACACAGCTGTTCTTATTGGGGTGTATGTATATTTTCAAGTAAGCTTCACTTCCTCCTGCCCTTCTCCTGGGTGATAATTTTTCTAGCGTCTGGCAGGGACAGCAGGTTGATGATGTTGGCAGAGTTTGTCTGTGGCATCATGGTCCTTGAGGCTTTTTAAACGTAAACCAGAATAACACACAACTACCAGTTCTGTTACTCCACAGGATGTTGCCAATACCCTTCCTGCAGGTCTGTCCTTGTTACACGGAGGACTCTAACACAATTGACTCTGTGGGATCAATTTCTACTCCTAGCTCTTCCAGCCTTGCAAATCGATGCATCTCCCTTTCCATTTGTATGTTCCATCTACCCCTTCTGCAGGCTCCTTCCCGTGAGCATGTATACACGCTTGAGTCTGCCTGTCTTTCACAGAAACCTTCCTTGACCCTTTCCCCCTAAAGCACATGTGTTCTCTCCCATCTCCTTCTCAGACAACATCTAGAAGTGTTGTCTACGCTCATACTTCCCTTCCTTCTCTTCTCTTCTGCTCCCCTCGACTCCCCTGCCTCTGGCTTACCCCACCAGAGGGTGGCGGGGGCATGGTCCCTTGCATGAGAGGATGGCAAAGTTCTTTCTTTCTTTCTTAAAATACATGATTTCTACATCATCCCAGAGCAAATCACATCTTGTTCCATAACTTGCTTAACTAACATCAATGACTTTGGACGATTCTAAAGCATTTTCAGTAGACCTGTGAGTCCCCACTCTGTTTGCGTCCACTCCCACTGCTTCCGTGAGATGGCTCAGTGACTTTCTCATTGCTACATCTTTTCCCTGTTGGGAGCAGTGTCTTCCCCTAGCTTCTCTGCCACCCCCTCTCTCTCTCTCTCACCTCTGTAGTCTCTGCCTCTGGCCCCATAAATGTTAGTGTTTTTTAGGCACTGCCCTTGGCCCCCTCTGCTTCTCCATCTTCATGGCAACCTCACCTCCTCCCAGCGCTTCAGTTGATCCTTGAGCTCATGTCTCTTAACCCAGAACTCTGTCTCTGGAACTTTTGACCCTCCTCATGGCACTCTGAACATCACCACCTGGAAGTTCCAGAAGTCCCTCAAATTCAGCATGTAGGAAACTTATTTCATCGTGACCCTCATGACTGCCACTCTTTCTGTGTTCCCTCTCCAGCCAGTGACATTGCCATGTACTCAGCTTCCTAAGCCAGCAAACAGAGCTTTATCTTAGATTCCTTCCTATCTGTTGTCTAATCTCCAGGTTCAATCGCCAAATCACATCCATTCTACCTCAATATATTTTACATCTGTCTACTTATTTTTATCCTTTCCTACCCTTTGCCTTTTACTTAAGCATCAATACCCTGACTTTTTGACTTCATAAGAACAGGTTAGATTCTTGTATCAGTCAGAGAAATAGAACCAATTGGATGGATGGTTGGATGGATGGATGAAAACTTATTTTAAGGAATTAATTGTGAGGCTGACAATTCAAAATCCATAATTTCTGGAGGAGGGTGCTAATAATTCCGAATCTGTAAATAATTCTGAATTCTGAATCTGTAGGGCAGGCTGTAAACTCAGGCAGGAGGTGATGCGCTAAAGTGTCAAGGTGGAATTTCTTCTTTCCTGGGAAACCTTCATTTTTGCTCTGATAGCCTTCAACCGCGTGGATAAGCCCTACCCACATTATCAAGGATAGTCTCCTTTACTTAAAGTTAACTGACTGAAGATGTTAACCTCATCTATAAAACACCTTCACAGCGACACCTAGATTAGTGTTTGATTACATATCTGGGGACTGTAGCCTTGCTCAGTTGACACATAAAACTGACCCTCATAGTTCTCCGTCTGGGTGGATGTTCCCACACCACACATCTCCTAACAAGTATTTTACTATATTGAAGCAGCTGTATACTCACCTGTGTCCTCCACTGGACTGCAGGCAGCTATTATGTCTTGTCCACTTAATGGCTGCATAACATAGGAATACACACAGACATACACAGACTCAAACAGATGCAAACACATAGGCACATTCAGACGTGTGTACATATCTGAAAGTGAATGAATGAATTTCTTTTCTCAGCCTCCTATGTTTTCGTGGATGATCTGCAGGAAGCAACGTCCCAATAATGCAGAACAGGTAACAGAGGACATCTGATGGCAGGGAATGGCTGTCAGATATGAATAATGTTTCAATGGTCCCTACAACCAACATGTCGAGGTTTACTGTAGCCTAGGTCTGGATTCAGCCGTAGCAGACAAACTGCAAGAGGGAAACCGAAGAAAAGATGAGCCCCTTTGCAGCTGAATGTTTCATATTCAAGGGTCTAGTCACATAAACTAGTAATTATTGTCTACCATGTAGCAGATGCTCAAATATAGTTACATGATTTTTTCATTATGTAGCAATTGTGCATTTTCAGGTCACAAACTTTGAGGTTGCAAGAAATAGAACTTCTTTATTTTCTTATAAATTGGTTTGTCTCACATGCCTGACTTCTGCCTGATGGGAGAAGCTTAATATAGTTAATGCCAGGAAAACTCAGTCGATTCAGAGTTTTTTTCAGTTAAGTCTTAATACTCCTATAGATGAATGGATAAACAAACTGTGGCACATCCTGATAATGGACTGTTTTTCAGCACTGAAAAGAAATGAGCTTTCAAGCTACGAAGGGACGTAGAGTTTGCTCAACATACTATTAACTAAAGAAGCGAAACTGAGGCTGGGCGCGGTGGCTCACACCTGTAATCCCAGCACTTTGGGAGGCCAAGGCAGGTGGATCACCTGATGTCAGGAGTTTGAGACCAGCCTGGCCAACATGGTGAAACCCCATCTCTTCTAAAAATACAAAAGTTAGCTGGGTGTGGTGGTGGGCACCTGTAATCCCAGCTACTTGGGAGGCTGAGGCAGGAGAATTTCCTGAACCCAGGAGACAGGTTGCAGTGAGCCGACATGGTGTCACTGCACGCCAGCCTGGACAACAGAGTGAGACTCAGTCTCAAAAAAAAACTAAGCTGAAAAGGCTACATACTCTATCGTTCCAACTATATAACATTCTGGAAAAGGCAAAACTGTAGAGACAGTAAAAACATTAGTGGTGGCCAGGGGTTCGGGGGAGGAGGGATGAATAGATGGAGCCCAGATGATTTTGAGCACAGTAAAAACACTGTATGATACAATGGAAGATGCATGTCATTATACGATTGCCCAAACCCACAGAATATACAACACCGAGAGTGAGCTCTAATATCAACCGTGGACTTCGGGTGTTAATGATGTGTCCGTGTAGGTCCATCGATGATAACTAACCTACCACTCTGGTGCAGGATGTTGATATGGGGCAAGCTGTGCTTGGTGGGAGTGGACAGGCGGCATATGAGATCTCTCTGTACCTTGTGCTCAGTGTAGCCATGAACCCAAAAGTGCTCTAAAAGATAAAGCCTATTAAAAGTCAAAGTCTTATTAGTCCTCCTCCATGGGGTTGCATTTCATTTACAGGGAGTTCACATGGCTTCAAAGAAGTGAGAGGCATGTGACCATCCTCAGTCGCCATCATTCCAGATACCCATGGGCTGTCAGTCTTCTTATCTCGTCCCCAGGCACTGCCTTCCCTCCACCCTGATGCCTGCTGATGTGTCTGTGTTTCTGCCTGAGCCCCAGCCACCTAGTCCGGGTCCACATCTGCTGCTTTCACACTGCAGGGCCCTTTCAGAGCTGCCAGCTGCCTGTTCCCAGCACAGGATCCAAAGACCTATCTGGGAATTCTGTTGCTCTCATTTGCAAGCTCTGTCCATAGGCAAGGCTCATACTCAGAGGCCCATGGCACTGATGCTCTTCTCTCTTGCTCCTTAGGGTCCCTTGACCTGGAGATTTTTTTTGTGTCTGGGAAAGAGTGGAGGGAGGTACACCTGGCTCAGCATGTGTTCTGTCAAACCTGTTACTTATCAAGGGTCAAACCTATTACTTATCAAGGGTCTTGACTGTTGAAATAGAAAGTCAAAAGTTGGGCTGTTTGGTTCTCTTGTTCTGTAAGGATTTCTCTCTGGAATAATGGGTTGCTTCATGTCTGGTGGCCCAAATGGAAAAGTGTCATCAGGTAAAAACAAGACTGTACACTTTGGGATGCCAAGGCAGGAGGATCCCTGGAGCCCAGGAGTTCTAGACCAGCCTGACAGCACAGTGTCTCTACTAAAAATCGTTTAAAAAATAGTTGGGGGGAGGGTAGGGGAGAGACAGTGGAGGGTGGGGAGGGAGGGGAGGGTGGGGAGGGTGGGGAGGGATAACACAGGGAGAAATGCCAGATATAGTATGAACCTAAAGTAAAATTAAAAAAAAAAAATAGCTGGGTGTTGGTGGTTCATGCCCTTAGTACCAGCTACTCCAGAGGCTGAGGCAGAAGGATTGCTTGAGCCCAGGAGTTCCAGGTTGCAGTGAGCTACCATAGTGCCACGGCACTGCAGCCTGGGGGACAGTGTGAAACCCTGTCTTGAAAGAAAATAAAAGAAGAATGTAAAGGGTGTGGGAAAGTAATACGTTAGTTGATGCCTTACGATAAATTTGCCACACTTACAGCCTGAGGAGATCGTATTCTCCTCACCCCTAGGTTGAAGGTGAGGAAATGTTGATCAGAGAGTTGGAAGAGCCTTCACTTGCCCAGGGTCATACATGGTAGGAGAGGGATCTGGAAACAGGTTGGTCTGACTTCTCTGTGCCACACTGCTCATAAGAAGAGAACATGGAGGAACTATCACTTTCTATGGGACACCCAAATGGTGTGAAAAGACCCATTTATAGTATTTCTGAATCCTGGAAAGGCTCTCCCTGTACTATAGAGAAATCTTCCAAGACCTCAGGAGTCTAGTACTATCCATGGGAACACAGGAGTCCTTGTCAGGAAACAGTCATGTTTCTCCAGTGTTTATTAAACTGCAAAATAACAGCCACCCACCCAGTTAAGGAAGGAAAGCATGTTGAACATCTCTTTGCCAGGCACTGGACATAAAGCTCCTGCTATGTGCTGGGTTTTGCACATGTAATAGAAATGAAGCATAGTCCCTGTGTCTGTAAACTTTCATGAGGAAAACCACAGAGGCAGGCAATTTGCATTCATCTGCACTCAGACTTTGAAAGAGCATGTGCAAGGGCAGCCAAAACCCTGAAGAAAGACCCTAACCTGGTCTGAGATGGTCAGTGTGGGTTCCTGAAGGACAGAGTCAAGTCCTAAGAAGAAGAAGGAATTGGTCTAGGAAGATGATCTAGAGAGTGTGACTGGGGAGTGCTCTAGGCTGTGGGGATGGGAGAACAAAGCAAGGCAGTGGTAAAACAGCCCTGTTAGTTCAGGGATCCCCAAGGCAGAGGGATGTGGCTGGACAGCGAGGCAAGGTCATGGCTACAAATGGCTAGTTTGTCGTGAAGCCACTTCGATTCAACCCCACAGCTGATGACAAGCCATTGAGGGAGTGTAATAAGGAGCGATGTGACCAGACTTGTGTTTTTAGGTAAACTGCTGCTTGGCAGTGAGGAGAATGCATGGGATAGAACTTGGAGAGGGAAGGCCATCACATTGTCCAGCAGAGAGGTGAGGGCCCAGGCTGGGGTAGGGATGGAACAGATGGAGAGCAGAAGAAAAAGCCAGAAAAAACCTGGGGAAGTCAACTGAGTGCTGACTGGAAAGGGGAGAGCGATGGTAGGGAGTGAGGTATTGAAGATGACTCCTGGGCACTCGTCTTGAGTGTATGGTGCCCTATATGAGTTAGAGAGTGAGGAGGAAAAGTAGGTTTAGGGGAAAAGACGACTGGTTCAGTCTGACATATGTTGAATTTGAGGTAGCCTTGGGAGATAGCTAGTAGGCAATTGGAATCAAGTCTATTGTTTGTAAGAAAGGTGATAGAGATGTAGGATTTGAAGTCTATAGCCTAGAGTAAGAGTTAACACTGTAAGTGCAGATGAGATTGCCTAGGGAAAGTACCCAGAGTGTGGAATAGTTCTTGGGATAGACAAAGAAGCAAGCAGTGAAGAGGATCCTGGGGAGGAGGTTGGACACGAGCAGAAATTTATGGAATCCCAAAAATGGAGGAGGCCAGTGGGATCAGTGATGCCACATTCTGCAGAGAAGTCCTGAAAGAAAAAGAAGAGTGCCATCTGGATTGCCAGAGGGAACACATTGGTGGCCCAAGGAAGGAACATTTTGGCAAATTTCATGAGGATGAAGCCAAACTGCCACCCACATGGCCAAGATGGCCTTGATCCTCTTGCAGGAAAGTCCCTTCTGTGCTTGGTGGAAAAATAATACTTTTTTCACTCTGTTCCCACATTGTTGCATTAATGCATGCTAAATAGCATCTCCCCCTTCCTCGTCTATAGGAATATTAGTTTTAGGCTTTGTCTTGCTGTCCGAATATTTTAACTAATTTTTCCTAAGTTCTTATCAGGTATATCATGGACATTCTAATTAGAAAACAACAAAACATCTGTCTTAAATGTTAACTCTGAGGGAATCTTCATAGTGAAGAAGTTTCTATTTTGCCAGAAATAAAAAAAAGCGATATTTACAAAATAAATGTTATTTTCTCTTTCACTACTTAGTAGAACCAATACGTAATGGAATTTTAGTTTCATTTCATACAATATTTACTCTGTAAGCAAATTTAAGTGACTTTTTTTTTTAACAAAAGAAGGATGCTGTATTCACCATTGAATCAAATCTTTAGATTTCCAAATTAGTGAACTAATTCTGTAAAATCATTTTATTCATGGCTATCCAAATCTTTCTGGATAATTCATTCTGTTTCCCAGCTATCAAATCAGCACAATCGTAGGCTCATAAACAGAACTCTAATGAGTTGTTTCTGTTTCTCTTTGTCATGTGATTTAGGGTTTATTTTTTATTATTTGTCCATTTAAATTGTAAAAATCTGGATCTCAGTGTCTTCTTGAAAGAATACTTTATTAAGTACTACCTATTTATAATATGTTTCAATGTAGACTAACCAATCCAATAATGAGTATCTGGTAAAGCAAAAGGAAACTTTGCAGTAACTACAACAAATATACGTCATCATACTCTTTGTGGAGATGACACGCTGGAAATTTCAGGTGGTGCTTATTTTTAAATGTATGCTCTATTTAATGTGTCCCTAAGTTCTCAGTCTCCAAAATAAATCTAGCACGGGCAGCACCCCCCTCCCATCCACCGTACAAAACATGGGCTGTTACACATCCCAAGCAATGAAGTGTATAGTCACTTCAACTTTCTCTTGGCATCCAAAGCTAAAGAGCTAATATTCTTAGAGGTGATGTATTTTAATCCTAATAAGCACCTAAGAATTCATTGAGTGAAAAGTTAAGGTTAGCAATCAACCTTGGCAAACTGATACTTATAAATTATACCAATGCGAAATTGTGTTTGAGGTGGGAAACGGGTGGGTGCTGAGAGGGAGTAATAAACCATCCAACTGCAAATGGCGACATTTCATCACACGACTGTTCTCATTGGACATTATTCACAAGCATAGTTTTGATTTATTTTTCTCAGTGGGTCTGTAAATCTCTTTCTTGGAATGTAAATTGCATGAGTAGTAAGTTCCATGTGCCAGGAGATGGCTTGGTTCATCTCTTAGACTTTGACTTTATTAATAACAGCAACAAAAAGAATAGAACGATACAAGTTTTAGAGAACCTCAAAATGAAAGCCAAATTTATTCTAGATTCTACTTTTTTGTTTTATGTGTATTTTTCTTTTACTAAACAATCTTATCTGGTAATTTGTTCCATCATGATACTTTGAGAAGTGTAGAAACTGGTTATTGAAAAGATCAGACGTGTATGTTGGTTTTCCCTTCCCCTAAGACAGAGCGATTTCTGTTGCCATTGTATTGTAGATCTTCTGCTTCTGTCATTCTTTCCCTTAAGCTAAATATGCTTTAGTACTCTTTCTGAGTCTAATCTTATAGTCCGTTAACTAGTTGACTTGTTTGGTTGGGTGAAGTACAGAGGAGACCAAGTCTTGGATTTAATAATGACAGAAGTCAACCTGTATACCACATATGTCCATATCTCTGTAGAGTCCCTTAGGCTTCTTGCATTTGAAGGCTACAGAGTCTACCTTTAGGCCACTCAGCTAAGTTCGTGACATGAGTCACAAAGTGGAACCAGATGTAAGACCGGAGGGTGAGGACTCTGAGCTCAGCGGGTACACAGGGATGGTCTGGACCACTTTCCTCACCGTACTGATGATGAACTGAAGCCAAAGGAGATCAGGTCTCTGTTCGTAGCCATGCAGCCCCTTAGTTTGTTCTGGGTGACCACCCTTCCGGTCCAACACGGTTTTTGGTACAGTGTGCATGGACATCAGAAAATATCCCACATCATTTTTGCAAATGAGCAAAACCACACTAATTGAGGGTTCATGTTCTACCTGTTCCCAGCTATCTGCTTCCTACTCCCAAAGCCGGTGACATTTTGCCAGTCCCACTTGTCTTGGGGATGATCCTCAGATGTTCCTTCCACGCTCATGTACTCAGCACTGCTGCACGCCACACACACTGTGCTTACGTTGCAGGCATTAGGACAGACCTCCACCTGTTCATAAAAACTATTTCAAAATGATTCTTGCCACCATGCCACATGTAGCATAAGGAAAATTATAAAATCATTCCCTTAGACTTAGACTTCGTAATAAGCAGCTTAGGAACCAGAGAAACCCCTGCTAGGGTTAGAGGTGACTTTATTTCACAGATTCCATGGCCAGACGCCAGAGTGATACAGAGAAACTCGGAACGTGGTCACCAGTGGGCCTTCTGGCAGGCCTAGGGGGATTGGATCATCTCATTACATCATTTTTAATTATTACCTCTTGACCTCACTCACTCACTTTCTCTCACCACATCATGTACTGGTTTTAATTGGTCAGTAGCCGAAGAGTAACAAGCTTACTCGAACTTTCCAACATAGAGCATGAAAACTTTGGCTACTGCAAATTCCAAGGTTTTGGATGGCAAAAATCTGGCAATGACTCCAAAGGAGGGAGAGAGGAGAGAGCAGCTTGTTCAACGGAATAACCTCATTTTAAGGCGAGAGTGCCAAGCTAATTTGTTAAAATTACTACACTCCATTCTCAATTATCCATCTCAAGGTTTATTTATGTTGTAGATTTGCAATGGTCACCATGTCTCAGCCAATCAAAGCAGGGGACAGGGTCAGGTGCTAAATCAGTAATTCTGTATAAAGTAGAATTCAGAAAACTGCTAGTCACTTGGATTAATTCCAGGAAGTCCTGTTCTGATGATTGAAGAGATCAAAGTTATGATTTCTTTTTTCAAAGAAGGGCTATTTGATTCCAACTGAATGTTAGTGTGCCAGTTATTTAACTCTTCTGGGCCTTCCTTATAAATAAGAAGTATAGACCATGATGAAATCTAAGGTCTCTTTCAGGCCAACATCCTGTAAGAATAGAACTACTACTTTAAAATACTGACAGCAACTGGTAATGAGCTAGCAGAGAAATCCTTACCACTCAGCTTACTTTAATAAATAAACAGCCGTGATTTATAGTTGACAAGAGCACCAGCCAAAATCTATTCTCCTTGACTTATATTATAGTCACACTGTTTATAAAAAAAAAAAAAGATGATGTCTCCAGTGCTTAAAAGCATATTATCATAGAGTCTTTAAAACTTGAAAGGATCTTTGATTTTATTCCCTACTCTCATTCACAGTTGAGCCTGTGCCCTGACCAGGTGTCATCTGCATTTGCTTAAGGAACCAATCACTTATTGATAGGTGCAAACGTTGAAGGGTCAGGTGTCATCAATAAGCATGCATTCCAAAATCATGAAGTCCTGAATTGATGAAGTTCTAGTGTACACTTTTCCTTTTTGAGTTGTTTCTGTTGTTTATATTATCTTTATCAGTATCTCTTCTCTCATCCAAAAGAGATGAGTGTTATTACAATAAAGGAAGAAGTGTGTGTGTGTGTGTGTGTGTGTTTATCTACAAGAAGCCACCCTGGTATATGATTTCTTCCCTCCTCACATACCTACTTCCAAACATGTCAGGTTTACTGCAATCCTTTATCTCAGATGCCTATACTATAAAATGAGATAATCCTTATCTTTCCTACTTCACAGTAAGTAGTGGAGACAAATGAGATAGTAAATAGGAACGTTCTTTGAACTCTTATGGAGAGAGCTTTTAAATACCGACTTAAAAAAAGAGATAATTCCAGTGGAAAATTTTGTAGATAATCAATAATGTCCATAAAACGTTACATTAGATCTCACATTTCCCGCACGGAATGGCCTTTGTCCCTGTAGCCTTAGTGTCTCACAAAATCTCTAACATTTATGTCCTGAAAAAGCTCTTCTTCTGTCCCTCCCCGACCCATGGTGTCTGGAAAGCCAGGTCTAAACCTTGTCTGAGTGGCAAGGTCTTTGTCCTCTTATTAAACTCTGAGGGTTCAATTGTAGCTCTCCCCTACTATAAAAGCAGCTTTCTTTTCCTCTAGGGTTTGGGGATGGGTTTATATATTTACTTCTAGTTATCCTGGGGCTCCTTTTATTGTTCCGTCTTATTTCCATATGCGGGAGCGTGATAGAAGTATTTATTGGATTGACTTTGTTTTACAAACCAACTGATAAATGGATTCAGTGAAACTGCATTAATTTAAATAAATTATATTCAACCTATATTTTCTAGAGTTCTAGGGCCAATGATTTGTCATTTGAACTGGCCAGGGTTTGGTATTCGAATTGTGGCCATAAAATGAAGCAGAGGTGGGCCACATGTCCGTGACTCTGGCTGCAGTCAGTGGAGTTGGTCAGTGCTGCCGTGTTGACTTCAGTGGCAGCTTCCCACAGGTACCTAAGCTTTTCAGAACCGAGACTGTTCTCATCTGGCCACTTATTTAGGAGGAAGATAAGTATCTCAGTTCCACAATATAGTAACAAAGGCAAAAATGAAGCAAAATATTTCTAAATTGATGATCTCTCCTGCACAAATGAATAGTATGCGTTCCCTTTGGGTGGCTTGGCATCAACTTTTTAATACAGCATTTATTAACTTGAACCGAATCCTCTGAAAAATTTTCTTGCATAATTTCCAAACTGCTTTGTTTACTGTTTTCTTGAAGCCCAGTCCTCTTGCTTTTGGCATTGCCTGATGCTACTGGACTTCAATCCAGGGCTTCATCGCTGAGCAGTGACGCACTGAGAAACTCGATAGAGAAGCACCTGCAGTGACTGACGCTCGGGTGGACTCTGCCAGGCTGGATCTGAAGAAATCCTTAAGAGCAAACCCAGGTGAACAGGAAATCATTTCCTTCTGGTCAACACGGAGCTCTGAGATCCATAGTGATCAAATGCTGAGGCCCAGCACAACTGGGTGCTGCCAAGTCACGTTCCATCCACAGGCTTGGCATCACCCGTGACCTCAGGGGGTTCTGTGAAATAGTTCAGGGACTGAAGAAGTCTGTCCAGATAATAGAGTAGTGTCAGAGGAAAATTTTCCCACCACTTTTCCCTCCCAGTCTGGGAGACGTGTGCCAAACTGGGGTGGGTGGGAAGCTGAAGAGGCTTGCAGAAGGCAGCATGAACACAGATGCCTTCTGTATCTTTGCAAGGTTTATGGAGAACTGAGACTTGGGGGTGCTGCTCATGATTTAGTGGGCTCCTGAGCCACAGTAGACTCAACAGATGTTGCTCTTGTTGGCAGAAGCAACAGCCTGATATCAAGCAATATGGAGTGCAGATGGTTCTATACTACGATTGATGAATCCGGTCAGCTTGCTCTAGGTCAGGGAGAGATAGGCACTGCCCACAAATCCATAGAAGGCCCCTCTGTCAGGAAGATGTGGAGTGCCCCCAACCAGACAGAGATCCAGAGGGTACATTCCAAATCTGCTTCCTGAATACAAAGGACCTGTCAACAGGCCATTTAAAAGGCATTTGGTGGAATGCTCAAGAGAAATGCAGTCTGGATGAGAACCTTATGTGAGCCATTTGATTTGCTACCTAACTCAGTTCATCTCTCTGTGTCTGTTATTAAAGAAAAAGCTCTATTGCCTACAGATATTTTGGATTTTAGAGAAAAGTATGATTGATTATATAATGGAGCCCAATGGGAAGAGTGTCTTATTTGATGTTTTCCCTCATTCAATCAGTAAATGTTAATTCAGGACCTCTGTGTTCTCAGTACCAGCTATGATGGTGAATGAAACAGGTATGGTCCCCCACCCCACCCTTGAGGCCTATTCAGTCATATGATGGAGCACCATTCAGAGACTGACGATGGGCCTAATAGCTGTTCTTTCTTAAACTGTTTCCCAGAGGTTGTAATTTTCACAAGGGGTTTTTAATAAGACAGAATGAATGGAATAGGCACAATGTTCAGTGTAACACTGGATTTGTGGCAGGGTTGAGTGAAGACACTATTTGATGAGCTCGCATCAGGAAGGGAGGAAGACAGGGCATGATGAGGAGGGAGGGGTGCTGCCATCAACAACAACCTGTGCGCCTTCTGAGCCGCTCACTGAAGTCTCAGTCCATCTGAGGACACTGCCACCTCCCTCACTGAAAGGAGTGTCCTTGGATGGACTGAGACTTGTCCTTTGACTGTCACCTGACAGTTTAGGGTTTCCTCATCCCAGAGAAACATTCTTAGGCAATGCCTTCTTTCCAGATGGTGAGACTGAGTAGGTCTGGGGCCCATCTGGCCTTCTGGCTTAGAGCTGAATATGCGTTAGGGCAGGAGGGGGTCAGACACTCACTTATTCATTCATCAAATGCTCGTAGAATGCCTGCTCCCTGAAGGTGCTGTGGGATACAACAGATGCTAAGAGAGATGTGGTTGCTATACCGATGACCCTTTCATTCCAAGGAGGGAGACAAACTAAAAGCAAGTCGAGCTAGGGAGAAAAATACTTCAAGCTGTGATGGGTGCTAGGAAGGAAGCCTGCAAAGGGCTGAATAGGAAAATAATAGACTCGAGATGGGGTCGGCCAGGGCAGATTCCTTCTTCCGAAGGAAGGGTGGTACAGGCAGAGGGAGCAGCAGACACCCACCTCAGGGTAGAGACCGTGACTGGCTCAAGCTTGCCTAGACCATTAGTGGTCAAGAGCGGTGGGATAGGCTGGTGAGGGAGTTGATGGCCAGATTATTGAGGGCTTTCGCTTTCTTGAAAGGAAGAGTCCAGATTTGGTCCAACTTGAATCCACTGAAGAGCTTAAGCATAGCTGTGGTGTCATCCTAGAGACCCCTACCACATTAATGGTCTCTGTGGGTTATAACACTAGAATCTTAGGGAGTTCCCCACTGCCTTCTCATTGGCATCAAGTGACCTTCAGCTTGTCTTCATCTTTCATTTCTTCCTATCCTGCACCTTAAGCTCCAACCTAATGGCAGCCTCTACTCCCTACACATTCACATTCTACTTCAAGCCTTTTTCCATGCTGCGGTCTCCACCTACAGAAAGCTCTCCACCCTGCAAGGCTTAGTTCACGTAGCATCCCCTTCACCATGTCTCTTTTGTAGTTTTCTCAGCCAGATGTGATCGCCTTTCTCTACTAGCCTTTTGTAACTTATGAATACCACTATATTTCATTGATTTCAAGATGCACATTTTTTTTTTACACATTTAACTTCCAAAATCAGTTCATGCTGAACAATTGCTAGCATATCGTCATTTAGTTGGCCATGCTTTTCCTCTTAGCAGTTACATAAATGAATGCTGCATTTTACTATCACTGGCATCTTATATTGGATGAAATGTGGTAATTAATTTTTACCAGGTACTACAGTAATCAATATAATTGCATTTCCCCCCTTGAAATCAGATCTCTGAGCATGGGACCACATGGTCCCCCTTTCTGTATCCCAAGGTAAGCACACTTTTTGACATGCAAACTTGGTACCCTCCAATGAATATAAAATGCTAAATGAGAGGAAAATGTGCAGGAAACAATAAGGGATTTGTTCCAGCTGGATCTGACACACTAAATTGGAGCATTATAAGAGATGGAAACGTCTGGAATGGGGTGGGTGACCCGTTTAGTAGTGACCCCAAATGCCAAGCTAAGGAATTCTGATCTCCTCTCAAGGATTATCCCAGACTGTAAATTACAGGCAAAGCCATCGGGTAGGAAATTAAAGCAGAGGTTAAAGTAACTTTTTTCATGTTTGTTTTAACTCTCATTTAAGACTTATATATTTTTTAAAATTACCTCCTCTTCTCATTAGCCATCTGGCCATGCAAACTGGCTTTCAACACTCCTTTCTTTCTTTCCTCTGCTTTTTTCTTTATTATTCAGTAGAGGTGCTGGTTTTATACATAGTGATTGTCAGGACACAGTTTTCAGGCAGCTCTATGACTATTGGGACCAGTTGCCAAAGTCCTTCATTTACATGACCAATTTCACATTCAGCCTGGACTTCAATGGGGATGAAGATTTTAGAACCCGAAGACACATGGGTAATGCTGGAAGTCTTTTTCTCTTTCCCTATGAATGGAAAATTCATTCATTCATTTAGCAAACATCTGGTGTCTTTTACGTGCCAGTCACTGTGCTGAGTTTGAAGAATACACAGATAAAAATATGCTCGGTCCCTTCACACAGCTTCTATTCTAAACACAAAGAGAGTTTGTTAGTAGATTATTTATACAGTGTCATGTATAGATGTATAGAATACTTTCTGTACTGGATTGGTTTAAATTAGATGATTTCCATGATGGGACTAGAGGATTTTAAGAATATTTTCCAACTCTTTCTCCAACTGATTTTTTTTCCTTAATGTATTTAAAAACACAGCCATTGCGCAGAAATAATCTCCCACTTCTCAACCAACCTGATGCTTGTAAACTCCCTCTCAGGTCACACCAGAGGGATAAAATCTTTTATAGAAAGCAAATTATTAAATCCTAAGCAATTTTATTGTTGAAAGTTTAACCCTATTTATATAATACTGTTGTTGATGTGATGTAAATTTTCTTTGCCCATTTCAATGTTTTGTCCCTAGTCTATAGATTCTATTAGATCCAGTAGACAAAGAGTGACGGGAAGGATTATTAATCTCCCCTTAGGTCTTTACCCTGTAAAAGAGCTTTGTTGGTTGCTCATCTGTCATCTTTTCAGTGGAGCCAGAATAATCGCTGAGCTCACTGTCCATACCTGATACAATGTGGTGTTCATAAATGTTATCTTTTGGATTACAGAGCTGCACACTGACACATAGGTATGTGAAGTGATCTGTATCTATTCAACACACACGCAATTATTATCTTGGTTGTAGTCACCTTAAAAAGTAGAATGAAATTTGTGTTATTTTAATGAGAGACAGAGATGCTACTATTCTTTGTGGCTTTCTATTAGGTTCATTTAAAGAAGCAAGCCTGTTCTGCTGTCTCATTTTAATGGTTTAGGAAGCATGGAATTTTAATTGTGTAGATGCAGCAGATCCTTTGGAAGGAAACCGGATCGGCCCCCATTAGAGTTTTGTAGAGGTTTCAAGTAACAGGACTGAATGTGAATCAACCAGTGCCTATTTCATTATGACTGGGGAAAACAAACAGTGTCAATATTTGGTACAAAAGCTTTTCCGTTTTAAAAGAGCACCATGTAAGGACTATGTAAAGCAAAATAAAAGCCCACAAAGAGAATTGTGAAGGTCACTAGAGATCATAAATATTCTAGCACAGAAATCAAAAGACCATTAAAATCTTAAATATGCCATGATTTGAAAAATGTCCCAGTGAGGCTTCCCACACTAAGCGAGGTCATCATAGAAGGCACATTTGAATCTGTTTATCTCGGGTTGGAATGACACATGACTGCAGCCACATTCAGGCTCATTACTGCTGAAGTGTGAAGTGTCCACTTGGAAAGAATGCATTCTTTCACACATAAAGATTGCGGCATTCTGAGATGTGGGGTCAGCAAAGTGCTTGGATGCTTTTTAGGAGATTAACATCGAACATATTTTCTACAAAGCCTGCTCAACAAGTTAACCACTTGGTGCCAGCCTCCTGGGGGCCCAGGGTACATGGGGCAAGCACTGCTCTCGGGATTTCCAGTATCCTGAGACTTTCCGTCACACGTAGGGGATCAGGGTCTTCAAGTGCAAGCAACACATACATTGTGATCCACCTCAACTTGATGAAATTGATTTCTCTTAGTACCTATTGCTTCCACATGTGCATAGGCAATCTGTAAGTTACATTCCCTATGTCCCATTTTTAGGATTACTAGCCAGCTGATTGCCTATGTGAAGACATGTTTATAACACACATATTAAAAAAACACAGCCATTGCACAGAAATAATCTCCCACTTCTCAACCAACCCGATGCTTGTAAACTCCCTCTCAGGTCACACCAGAGGGATAAAATCCTCTATAGAAAGCAAATTATTAAATCTTAAGCAATTTTATTGTTGAAAGTTTAACCCTATCTATATAATACTGTTGTTGATGTGATACAAATTTTCTTTGCCCATTTCAATGTTTTTTCCCTAGTCTACAGATTCTGTTAGATCCAGTAGGCAAAATTCCAGTTATTTACATTCTCCTAGTAAGAATTTATGTAGCTCTTCTCGTGTAAATTGCTAAACTTTTTCTTCCCTTATCTAAAATTTTGACTTACATGTATATGGCTTTTGTAATTGCATGAATGTATTCTATTGGCTATGGATGATTTCTCTGATTCTAAGAAACATATACTTTTCTGATCCTGACAACCAGAAAAAAAATGTGATTTAAACAAAGCGAATACAAAGTCATTACAGATTTTTTTTTTTAGTATGGATTATTCTTAGCTATCTTCTTCTTTTCTTGGATTGGACAACTTTAAATATTTTATACATCCTAATGAAATTAATATTTTCCACTTAAATTTAAAATAGCTCATCTTTTTGAACTGTGATTGGATTGCTAAATCATTTTTAAAAGAAAAATGTAGTTTAAGATTAAAGTTTCATGCCTTGTCAAGAGGCCAATTAATCTAGCACAGGTAGGCAGGTAGGAAAGAAAAAAACTTCATCTATGGCAAGATAGCAGTGGGTTGGTTAACACTCTCTTGTCTTCAGTTTAAATCATACCATCGAATTCAAAGTTGTCCCTGGCTTTAATTACCTCCTGACAAGAGGATTCCACTGTTTCTCTGCCATCCCATTTCAATATTTAACAACTTTCTAAGAGCCTAAGCATCTCTTGCTCCAGATTGCCAGTTTTTCTGTTATTGTTAGGAAACAGAGGGTCATTCTTTTATGTAATAGTCTCCTTATGACTGTGGTTGCGGAAGAGAATGGTGCCCCACAGAAATCTTCAAGCTCTTGTTCCATCTCCATCCTTTCAATACACAAAGGGCAGTGGTTCTCAAAGTGTGATCCACGGACCAGCAGCATCAGCATCTCCTGGGACCTTGTTTGACATGCACATTTTGGGCCCAATCCCAGACCTACCAGTTCAGAAACTCTCGGAGTGGGGCCTAGCAATTTGTGTTTTTTACTGGCCCTCCTGGTGGTTCTAACGCATGCTAGGTTTGAAAACCCTTGTTACGTTGGAGGTTAGAGAGAATCAGTCACAAAGACAGAACAACTCAAACTACCCTAAGAGGAATGGACAGCCTTCACCTGCCATTGTGCTTCAGGTACATCTTGAAGACAAAGAATGCAGACCTATGCCTGCAAATGCCTGTCCCTTTAAAGGATTCCAGTTCTTTTCGTATTACTAACTGAAAGTCTTTAAATGTTAAAAGATAAGAAAATAAATATGCATATAAAGAGACTGCACTTAAAATTAGTCAGCTTGTACTCTGGTTGCTAGAAAATAAACTTCTGTAAAATCTGAAGATTTACTGATAGGTGGATGAGGAAGTATTTCTGAAATCTATTAAACATGCATTTCATTACCAGAAACTGCTCAGAGCCTCTTGGAGGGACCATTGCAAACCTATCAAAACCAATTGTCTGAAATTTCTGCACTGCAGGTAACTTCTTAAGACTGCCAGTTCTGAATTGTCCATTTTAAACTTTGCATTTATTCTTAGGACATGGGAAGTCTAAAGATTTGGATGTTCCCAGAAACTTTTCCTTCTTCATTTCCAACTAGCACCAAACTTTGGTCCAATTTTATTTACCTTCAAAAAGTAGGCTGGGCACAGTAGCTCATGCCTGTAATCCTAGTGCTTTGTGAGGCCAAGGTGTGAAAATTGCTTGAGTACAGGAGTTTGAGACCATTCTTGGTAACATGACAAGATCCTGTCTCAAACAAAAAAATTAGCCAGTGTAGTGGTATGCTTTGTGATCCTAGCTACTCAGGAGGCTGAAGCAGAAGGATTGCTTGAGCCCAGGGGGTGGAGACTGCAGTGAGCTATGATCACGACACTGCACTCCAGCCTGGGCAACAGAACGACACCCTGTCTCTTTTTAAAAAAAAAAAAAAAAAAAAAAAAAGCAAATTAGGCGAACATTCAGCTACTTCAGTAGGAGGCATCCGCTTCCCATTAGCGCTTCTGTGCCATGAGAACCCTGAGCACATATGATCATAAGAAAAATTTTTAAAAAAATATAGGGGTTTGGTGAGGGCTGCATTTCTTCCAATGAGTGTACAGTACCCCCAAAAAAACCCTTTTAAAATATCTATGTTGATTAAAATATGTAAAAGTGATGACTTAAACATTCATCCCTTAAAAACTTTTGGCTTGAGTTTATTGAAGTGGAACTTTCTGGTAGCTTTTTGCAACCTGTAATAAACTCATCGGAATGAGTGGGAAATAGATATCATATGTTTCCTGAGCCTTCCTTGGATCCATTCAAGGGGTTAATGGTGTCCAAACCTTATTTATGTTTGTGTGATTAGGGATGTGCAAAATGTGCCTCTTGCACTCAATCCAGGTTTGTGGAAGATTAGCTGTTCTAAACAGAAATGGAAGAACAGCCCAGAAGAATTGTAAAAAGAATGCGTAGCATGAGCAACAGGATTTTTTTTTCCTGTGTGTGGCTATGTAGAGGCGGAAAAGGATGAAATGTGGTTTAAAAATTAAATGCAGACTAACTGCTTTCCTCCTCTGAAGAATGCCAGAAAACATTGAATCCAGGAGATACTCCTGACCATTGACCACATTCCACCCACCACCATTCAGTCGGAAGCTTCAGACTCTGTAAAATAGACTGACATGGTTATTACTGCAAATGCCATTTGTTATTTTTTTAGGGTCGACAGCCCAATGGGTGAACAGTGCGTGATTGTGTGTGAATTCATATTGCGTTCAGCTTGCAAAAAAGATTTGCTATATACAAAGTAGCCTCATCGGTTCGAATGCTTAGGAAGTTTTCTAGGGAATAATATATCATCAAAGACAGCAAAATTAAGGGAAGTTGAATAAGATTATTAAAAGAGATTGTATTGACTCCAAAATCTCTTGTACAGAGAGACCACTTATACGTTTGTTTACTGAGCAAATAATCATTGTTACCTACTATGTGCACAGCTAGAGAATGTTAGCCCAAATTTTTCAAACTGTTTTTTTAAAACAAATACGTTTATATATCCTCTACAAATTCCTAAAGTTGGATCTTATTTTCTTGGTTCATTGTATATGTTGATGGGGAAAATTTTTAAAAGTCATTTTATTCAAATAATTTGATTCACTCTAGAATAAGAATTGGACATTTGCTCCAGGCCAATTGTCCATCTTATCCATAAATAGCAAAATGATGCCACTCAAATTATGTGACCCCCTCTCTCGCCCCCGAAGTTTAAGAAAATAGCTACATAGATAGCATTATGGAATTCCTTTTTTTTTTTTTTTTTAAGAAAAAAAGATGACGTCTCACTTTGTTACCCAGGCTGGAGTGCAGTGGCATGATCTTGGTTCACTGCAACCTCCACCTCCCAAGTTTAAGCAATTCTCCTGTCTCAGCCTCCCGAGTAGCTGGGACTACAGGCACCCACCACCACACCTAGCTAACTTTTATATTTTTATTTTTAGTAGAGACGGGGTTTCACCATGTTGGCCAGGCTGGTCTCGAACTCCTGACTTTGTGATCCGCTCGTCTCAGCCTCCCAAAGTGCTGGGATTACAGGTATGAGCCACCGCGCCTGGCACATTATGGAGTTCTTAAAGCTCCCGGGGTAGTACATTAGTGTAATAGCTTGAATTTGCAAAAGAGCTCACTAAGGCCCAGTAATCTTAGCTCAAGTGACTTTCCCAGGTTCCAGAGGCAGCTGATGGCAAAGCAAAGCCCAGGAGCCATGGATGGTCTTTCCTTGTGTTTCCTTCCAGGTCTTCTGCGTGCACTAAACTCTTACTGAGGCACTGACTTGGTTCCAGATATGTAGATGGAAAGTCCCTGTCCTTGAGTAGCTCACAGTATTCATGTTTGTCTTAGATCTTTCTTTCTTGGATATTACAAACTGAAAGCTTATGAAGTGTGAAAATTAACCAAAGGATCTTAGAATCCTTTAGGTTATTTTCTGAGTCAGTCATTATACTTAAAAATTGCATTCATTAAGTATGTTTATGAAGCATGAAAACATTTGTTCTTGAGAGAAGGGAATAGTCAAAGTATATGCTAGATTCAGCTCTTTCTTACCTTGCTTCTCTGCTACATAGGCCAACACTGATTCTTGGCAATGGGGTCTCTGAGAGGAAGCATCCTTAACTGTGCAATCCGTGGGTGTTACAACAGTGGAGTCAGGCGGGACTGTGATTCAAACCCCGCCATAGCCATACTTTGAAACCTGGGTCTGAAACTGAGCCCTCATCGAACTACCTTCCCTGCAGTGGGGAATGCCATGTGTAGGGCCTGATAGGTGGCCCATTACCTCAGGACAGCTCATGCTTTGGGATTAATCAGTCCCACTTAGTAAGTGTCAAAGCTCATGCTCAAAGGCGTCAAAGGCCAGTGTGTAAATGGAGCTTTTCTTGTTTTGAGAAGGTATCCTCCTGACACTATGTCCCAGGCTGCTGCCACCTCTCAGGCTACGTTCTCAATGACTGTAGCAAGGATTCCCAAGTGAAAGAGCTTCTCTAGGCCCCCTTGCTCCTGGCCCCAGAAGTCCAGGACACCTCTCCTAGGTGCACAGCTTGCCAAGCTCCTCTGGGGAGTCTTGGATTGGGAAATACTTGCTTGGGGGAGAAAATGGAAGGAGGAAGAAATCAAAGGCGGAAGGGGAAATGGGAGACTATCCGGAAGGAAGGTCTGATTTGGGGGTGGGGTCTAACGCCAGCATGGTAACTAGTTGCTGTGTTGCCTTTCCTCTGGTTGCTGTGGGGATGAACCCCTGTTCCGGCAAATGTATGTCCCCGGAGAAAAGCATTTTCAGCCAGCAATTTCTGACCCACCTTTGACTGAAACGATTTGATTCAGATACTGTTTATGAAGCACTCTCCGTTCTGAAATGGGGTCTAAGTTCAGGGTAGTGTTCTTTCCTGCTGTTTCATTTGACTGTGACGGGAGTTTTACACAAGTAACATAGGGTATAATTTAACCTAATTGATTCCAGGCCTCTTCATTGTCTCTCTGACATCTTCCTCCCTTCTTTATTAAATTCACATCAGTTCACATTTCCCGTGGTTAAACTTCCAGCTAAACTCTTGCAGAGATGAGAACGCTTTCTGCAGATACTTCAGTAATGGAAGCACCCAATTTTCTCTTTGGGTGATAAAAAGCCTCTGGTGATGAAAATATTTACTTTAAAAAAAAAACTGGGATTCTTAACTAAATGAAAAATGTATATATGAAAATTACTGCTCTGCAAATAGTTAGAACAGGGTAGTGCCTCTGCTGAGAGCTTTGTATCAACATAGGCAGGTGTTCAAATGGAGAGGGCAGGGTGGGGGGCCCAAACCGAGGAGACCGAGTTTCCAAATTCAACATTTAGTTGTTTTGGGTTAGGGTTGAGTTAGATCAAGGCTTGTACATTTTATATACTTTGACAGAATTGTGTTATAATTGGATTGAGAAAAATGGAAGGACTTTAGGGAGAGAGAGTAATCAGTGAATCCATCTGCGTGTTCTCAGAGCCCAGTGAATTAATACCACAGAATAACTCTTTGACATTTCCAATCTTAGAAAAAGGTTCCTTTGGTTTGCTTGAAGAACACTATCCATTCTAGTTCTAGGAACATTGGCCTAGACACATTTGAAATGTGGTAGACTTTGGGCAACAGAAATTTAGGAAATTAAACTATTACAACTAGAAGAAAATAAAGGTGATTGTTTAACGCTCTCTCAATGGAGAAAAGCTTTCTGGCTACAAGTAATAGGGGACTGTATAATGTACATGTACACATGTAGATATGTTCCTTACACATACAGCGTATGTAAAGAAATATCTATATGTTAGATGACATAACATTTTCAAGCTCACATCAAAATATAAACAAAATTAAACATATAACATTAACCCTTTGGTATATTTGTTGCAAATATGATAGACAATAAATATGGCAAAGACCTATTCTTATATAAAAAGCCCATATAAATCAAGAATAAAAATATAAAAATTGAATTTAAAATGTGTAGAATGCGTGAGAAAGAAATATAAATGCCTGTGGTGTCTTTTCAGCAGCTCTGTGAATTTCATTATTGTGTTTCTGAAAGTGCTGTGAGGACCTCGCCCACACTGTTGACACGGTGTCCCATTTGTAAGGACCCACACCAGGATTTCCCCCAGGTCTGGGCTTTTCCTGGGCTGCCTTTCTCTGTGAGTTCTGTAACTGGCCACGTATCTGTGTTTTCTGTGATTTCCGCAAAGGTTAAAAAAAAAATAAACCATGCTGGGTCAGGTGTGGTGGTTCACGCCTGTAATTCTAGCACTTTGGGAGGCTGAGGCAGGTAGATCACTTGAGGCCAGCAGTTCGAGACCAGCCTGGGCAACATGGCAAAGCCCTGTCTTGACTAAAAAATACAAAAAATTAGTGGGCATGGTGGTAGATAAGGGATCTTCATGCTACATAATTTATATATCCCTGATTGTGTTTTGTTTTCTCTCTTCTCTAGTTTCTCATTTATTAATTTTTTTTTTAAGATGGAGTCTTACCCTGTTGCCAGGCTGGAGTGCAGTGGCGTGATCTCTGCTCACTGCTGCCTCCAGCTCCCCCGTTCAAACAATTCTCCTGCCTTACCCTCCCAAGTAGCTGGGACTACAGGTACATGCGGCTACGCCTAGCTAATTTTTGCATTTCTAGTAGAGACAGGGTTTCACCATGTTGACCAGGATGGTCTTGATCTCTTGATCTCGTGATCCGCCCACCTCGGCCTCCTAAAGTGCTGGGATTACAGGCGTGAGCCATCACACCTGGCCGACATTTATTAGTTTTTTTGATGATACATGATTTGATTTTTGTGAAACACCTCCAATACTTTGTGGAATAACATGGGTTTTAAGTAAATAATTACATAAAAATATATTTGAGGCCAGACACAGTGGCATATACCTGTAATCTCGGCACTTTTGGAGGCCAAGGCAACAGGATTGCTTGACCCTAGGAGTTTGAGACCAGCCTGGGCAACATAGTGAGACCCGTCTCTACCAAAAAAATATATATATATTTAAAAAATTAGCTGGGCGTGGTAGCATGTGCCTGTAGTCTCAGCTACTAGGGAGGCTGAGGTGGAAGAATCATTTGAGCTCAGGAGTTCAAGGGTGCAGTGAGCTGTGATCGTACCACTGCACTCCAGTCTGGGGGTGACAGAGTGAGACCCTGTCTCACCCCAACAAAACCCAATGTAGAAAATATACATTTGAAAATTTCTGTAGATACTCCATAGCATCTCCCTGCAATTTGTCTTGGTAATTCCCTTGATTCTGAATGCCTGAGTTGGAAACAGTCTCTTGTGTAAGTAGCCAGCTAAAGAGTGACCCCCTCACTCCTACTGCCCCATCAGTCACTCCCTTTTCTGATCTCCTCTATGGAGGGAAAGCCCAGCTGTTCTTAGATGTTGCCACCACCAGTGGCCAGTTTGGGGACGTCCAGCTAGTTCAATCATTCCTTTCAGGTTGTTGGATGAATTCAGTTCTTGTGGTCATAGGACCGAGGCCCCCTTTTCTTGCTGACTGTCAGCCAGGGCTGCTCTCAGATCCTAGAAGCTGCCCGTATTTCTCACCAAGTGGCCTTCCATCTTCAGAGCCAGTAACAGCTCATTATGCCTGGGATCCCTCCGGAAATTCTGTGCTTTTAAAGAGCTGCTGAGATTCAAAAAGTCAACTGATCAGTAACCTTAATTATATCTGCAGAACCCCTATTGCCATGTAACACAAGCAGAACATGACATCTCATCATGTTTATAGTCCTGGGAATTAGGGCAAGAAATCTTAGTCCATTTTAGGAATTTACCTAAAACAGCCAGATGTCAAAAACTCAGCTTTTCTTCATTCATAAGGCTGTATTTCTTGTATTCCCCATCTCTGTCTTTCTTTTGTTTGCAAACTTCTGCTGTTCTTTCATTTTAGAGTTTGTTTTTCTTCTTTCACATCCAATGCACAATATCCTTTTAAATCTTACCCTTTGTTCCAGTCTCTGAATTCTTTGCTAGTAACTGTAGGAAGTATCTATACCTTTCTCTTCCTCTCATTCTCACTGTTTCTTCAAGCCATTGAGAGGAGAAATGTAATGAAGTGAGAGTCAAGAGACCCATACACAAGTTCCTGTTCTGTCCCTACGTTGAGTAGGTAGTTCAATCTTAGTGTCTTGGTCTCCTCAATCAGTAGTAACTAATACTTCTCTCTGTTTAAATGAAAACACATGGACACAAGGAGGGGAATATCACACACCGGGCCTGTCGCAGGGCTGGGGGGCAAGGAAAGGGAGAGCATTAGGACAAATACCTAATGTATGCAGGGCTTAAAACCTAGATGATGGGTTGATAGCAAACCACCATGGCACGTGTATACCTATGTAACCTGCACGTTCTGCACATGTATCCCAGAACTTAAATAATAATTTTCTCCATTTAGAATATAAAATGAGCTGATGTAAATATCTTTAAATATTCCAGTTATGTGATGCTAAGCTCCTAAATCACCTCTTGTAAGATTATTCTTCCTTTTCTGCATCCCTGCTCTCATGATATGCCCAAGAACTCCTGGGACTTCATCAAAGGGTCAGCCTTGGTTTCTCTCACCAAGCTATTAGAGCCTTTACTCAAAATACTTCCTGGAAGCTGAGGACTCCAGACCTCCACCAAGTGCCGTGGCGCCTACACTCTGATGAACTTGGAGATATCTTTGGATGTGCGGCAACTTCCTCTATGTTTGCAGAATAGCAGGGTGACTAAGAGCAAGAACGTCTGAATAAAAAATATCTGGGCTCAAATCCTGGCTCTGCCACTGAGAAGCTTTAAGAATTGGGGCAAGTTTCTCATCAGTAAATTAGGATAATAATGGGAATTGAGAGAAATGAATCGGATGTTTATAAAGAGCTTATCACTGTGCTTGGCACATAATAAGTGCTTAATACATAGTACCTACTGTTTTGCTGCTAAGAATTAACATGGCAGTGGCAAAACCTTAGTCTTGGTGAAATTACAGTATTATGAAAACATTTTGGAGGTTAAAATGATCATAGAAGGATCACACAGTTGAATTATAAATTCAAAAGTTTTAAATACTAAAATTTAAAAATACACAATACCAAATTTTTAAAAATAAAGAACACGCACTGTAATTAGACCCCCGAGAAGGGAAGAAAATGGCTTGATTCATTTCTGTTATAATTAACAGTGGGCGTTTAACAGTAGAGATGTGCTTGGTGTTAACATTTCCCTTTGTCTCCAGTTGCTGGACTTCCTAATACAACCCATTTATCCAAAAATAGAGCGGGAGGAAATAGAACATAGTGGCATTGTAGAAATAAATAGTAGTTCTGGCTGGAAACCAAATGGTTGGCAGGGGCATTTTACTAATCACTGGTGTATTGATATGGCCTAAGCTGTGCTTGTTGGCAAAATTGTTACAGTCTGACTTGGTGACTCTTCAGGATGGGGTTGCAGTTTGATTTTAGAATATTTCACACAGTGAAGGACTAAGGAAGTCTGGCCTCCTAGGTTGCAAAGCCATCAGTCAGTAGGTGAGAAAATTGCTGGAGGAGCTTGTGTGCACACTCACATCGTTATTCAGCATTAATTGAGGATGTATTCTGATAAATGGATTAAGAAGGGAGCAGGAAATAGTGGAAACAGAGAAATACGTAGAAGTAGATGAAGAGAATGGTGTTTACATTTGGGTAACTTGTAGGTTCTTCATTTAATCCCCTCAATAATCCACAGAACAGGTATCTTCCCATTGGAAAGGTAAGCAGCTTGGGGGTCAAAAAAACTTTTCAAGGTCACGATCACTGATAAGTGGTAGAGCTGGAATTTAAACCCAGGTCTGTGTGACCGCAAATCCCATGCATTTTCCACTGATACGACTTTAGATTTGAAGCTGAAGTAAAATTGGGAAAGTATCAGTACATTCAGCTATGGTATCACTGGTGGGGGAGATGAGGTTAAAGCAAAAATTGAGAGAATCCCTTCTGGTGGAAGCACTCTCAGTTAAAGACCCATCCACAATTACTTTCTGTTCATGTTGACTTTTATTTTACACTAATGGTTTGTTTATGAATTAAACTGTGAGAACTAGTTTTACTTGATTAAAGTGCACAGCACAGTATACTTTGTTTTGGTAGTGATTGTTTTTTCTTTTCTTTTTTTCCCCTTAATGTCAGTTTTCTCGTGGAGGGATAATATATTAGATTTTTAAAAAACCAACTGTGACATGATGGGGAAATAGTGTAGAATGCTATGTAAGCAGAAATTATCATTCTACTGTTTTTAATATGGATTATTGGCTGATTCTTTTTTATAGTGACAATATTTCAGTTACTAAGATCAGATCCTTCAGGTAACCAGGATTTTCTGCCGTTCTGAACTTTACTGGAAAAGAAAGAGATCAATGAACTCAGAAACCAAGGCAAAGATACACGCTCTCACCTTCTCATCACCAGTTAACCAACTTTCAGCTAGGTCCTTGCCAAGCAAACGTTCAGTCTATTTTTTAAATGCCTTGCTTTTTAACTTTACAAATTGCAACGTACTTTTAAGTGTGTGAATGAGCTCATTGGATTCTCATGTTTTTTGTATGTGAGAAAAAATAGGCATACAGGGTTCTCCCCAGGTCTTCTGGTGTTCAAAGTACTCTCAACTAAACAGCACTGGACTTCTTACCTTTTCAGTGGATGCTTATGTGGAGGCGGTGCAGGCTGCTCCATTATTTAAAAATCATGTGATTATATATTATTTATTTATTTTTGAGATGGAGTTTCGCTCCTATTACCCAGGCTGGAGTGCAATGGTGCAATCTCAGCTCACCGCAACCTCCGCCTCCTGGGTTCAAGCAATTCTCTTGCCCCGGCCTCCCGAGTAGCTGGGACTACAGGTGTGCACCACCATGCCCAGCTAATTTTTGTATTTTCAGTAGAGACGGGGTTTCACCATGTTGACCAGGATGGCCTCGATCTCTTGACCTCGTGATTCACCCGCCTCGGCCTCCCAAAGTGCTGGGATTATAGGCGTGAGCCACTGTGCCCGGGCTATATATTATTTATTAAGGCCAAAAACTGCCTGATGTTTTAAAGCTGAATTGAGATTTAGCCTTTCGCTAACCAGGATATTAGATTATCTAGAACATCTGTAATTATAGAAACGTGGTGTTGCAATGGGCTTTGGGAATCATCTTGTACAAATGCCTCACATTGCAAAGTGAGGAAACTGCAGTTTGTGGCTGGCAAGCTGTCTGCCCGATGCTACTCAGCCAGCTTGTCTGGGTCATCAAGTTGTGGGCCCAACAGGTGGGTAAATTTAGACCAGGTCACACATTTTTTGAAACACATTTATAATTGGACTGGATACTTGAAAACTTTTAAAAAGCGTAAAATAGACCAAATCCATGGCTTAGGCTGTTTTGTCCTGCTGATTTTTCTCAGAATTTACAAAATACAGAGGATTGCAGCAGATCAAAAATAAGCAAATACATGTGAATTAGAGCCGGAGAAGCTTTCCAGATTTCCTGATCTCACTGCCCTAGAAGTATGAAAAAAGCGTTTCTAAACATTTTTTCTTTTAATGTCAAGATGAGTGTGACAACCTTGTGTTTGTTTTATGCTTTTGGGACATTTTATGTTCCACTCTGCTAAAGGGGACTTGAGGGGAAAAAGTAGAAAAGATTTTGGAATCTTTAATACTCCCTGTAGATTCATGTTATTTAACTTACGGCCACAACTTGTGGAATATTTCAGCACTTCTAATTCTGATTTGGAAAGTGTTTTTGTTTTTTCCTTCCAACTTGCTAGCAGCTGTAGGCAGTAACTGACGTCTTTATATAAGTTGCACGTTGTTGACATAGATAATTGGACAAGTTCTTTAGAGTGGCCTGTTGCTTTTAGAGGCTTCCTTTCCTGCTAGACAGTGTCTAATCATGAACCAGTCCCTAGAGGGAAGTGCTTCTAGCTGTCTCTGTCACAAAGCCAGCACATTGGCTCAGACCAAGGGACCTCCTCCAGGGAATGGGTTCCTGGAGCCTTGCCCCATAGCCCTTGCTTTCAAAAGCAAACAGGGGATGTAGCCACTTATGATCTGACCGTCCCGTACAACTATCAGATCACATGCCTGACCCCTAGGCCAGAGGCACATCACTTTTAGACACGTGGATGCTATCAGAGAAAGGAAAAGACCATCATGATCTAGGGAAAGGAGATCTTTTTGAGCCAATGATTGCATTTTATAAACACATGAAATTGGCAAGACATTCCTTCCAGATTTCAGAGAGGGATATCCCATGTCCAACCAGGGCAAGACAAAAGGACATGAGTAATTAGAAAGGAGAAACATGGTTCATAATGACAAGGTGGAATGTGAAAATTGGCTGGAGCAGAAAGGGGGAAAAAGACAAGCTGCAAAGTGAGATTTAGGCATGCATACAGGCGTGTGGTGTCTTTGTGTGTGAGTATATACATGAGTATGTGACTATGTTCATGCGTACACTTGCGACCTCTAGTCTACCTTCCAGACCGTGTGAGGCTTTATTGAAGAGATGTTCTATGACAGTAGGGTGACTGATCTGTCCTAGTCTTACCAGGCTATCCCAGTTTTAGCAGCTGGAGAGGATGATCAGATGAAATTCAAACCTGAGTGTACCAGGTATAATTGCACATGTATTTCATTGTCTCCACAATGAATTCATGTAACTTATAGGTTACACAAATTGCTGGCTGGAGTTCATCCGGTCAATTTATGTGCTAATGTTTTAGGGATTGCATAGCTGATAACAGTGTGTGTATGTATGTGTGTTTGCGTGTGTGTGTGTGTATATATATATATATATATATTTTTTTTTAAACTCTCAGATCCAGAAAACAATTGAATTTGAATTTGGCAAACTGAAATAAACAGTTAGGGAGAAGAAGTGAAAAAGGGATGGTGAGGTGAGAGAAAGGAAGAAACGGAAGAGGAAAAATCCTCTAAGCCCCATTGGGAAGGTCCTGGTAATGTCACTGAACCAGCATGATCCCAACCACAGGAACCAAGAATCTGCTCTGGAAATCCTGTTTAGTTGTATTTAAGTTCCACCACCCCCCGCCCCACCCCCCGCCCATTACCATTTTCTTCCAGAACTCGGCATGTAAGTGAAGATGGTCTTTAAATCCCAAATGTTGTTTTTCCATCTCCCAGCTGGAGTTGAGGTAACACTTTGATATTCAAACAGAAACAGAAGCTGCATTTTTTGGGTTTCTTTTTTCTAGCAGCATTACCATAAATTGGACTACAGTGAGTAATCTTTTAAAGAGGCATTCCAAATATGTTGCTAGTCATCTGAGAGTATTTAACAACTTCTTTAAGAAATAAAGTTGAGTTGGTGAAAGTGGAGATATTGGTGGTCTGTTTAACTGATATACTTTTAAACTTTTTGTTTTAAATAACGTAAGTGCATTTTATTACAAATAGAATGTATTTGCTATGAAGAATTTATAAAATAGAGATAACCAAAAATAAGACAATAGAACTTATCCACACTCCATCTTCCAACTAACTACAGTTTTGTTTCAGTCTTCTAAAAAGTGTGTCTGTGTATCTTTTAAAATGTGTGTGTATACAAATGGCATCACCCCATACATGTGGTATTGTAAGTAAACTTTTAAAGGTTTACTCCCTTTTGTTTTGAGATTGCTTTGTGTATTGCAGCATTCCTAATACAGGACTAAAGCTTTTGCCTTGAGATGACAGATTCCAACCCAGCTGTGTTAGTGGTGGTTTGGGAAGCTGTTGGGTGTGATGTGACCAAAACTCCACGGACCGCACAAATCAAAAGCTCTCAGAAAATTGTTTTTCTGGATCTCAGGACTTGCTGATGACTGTGGATTGGCTCTTTTTGATTCACGCCTCTCTTTCTGTCCCCAGCAAAGGGAGCTCTGCCTGGGGTCCTTTCTAGCACTCCAGTTGCCCCGAGACGCTGTGGCCTGGGAGCCCTCAGCATCTTTCTGTCTGCCTGCCTGGAAGGAGTCAGGTGGAAACAGTGAACCAGAGCCTGCTCATTGCCCAAGGCAGGTGAGCATGCCCTGGGTGGAAGCCTGAAGCCCATATTTCTAGAAGCTGAGTTGCTCATTTTTCATCTTTCCCTTATCCCCTAGCACGTGTGTCTTAGGCAGCAGTCCCAACCTTTTTGACACCGGGGATTGGTTTTGTGGAAGATTATTTTTCCACGGACCAGGTGGAGAGGGCGATGGTTCAGGATGAAACTGTTTTATCTCTAATCATCAGGCATTAGATTCTCATAAAGAGCATGCAGTCTAGATCCCTTGTGTGCACAGTTCACAATAGGGGTCGTGATCCTATGAGAATCTAATGCTGAGGCTAATCCGACAGGAAGTGGAGCTCAGGCGGTAGTGCTCATCGCCCGCCATGCACCTCCTGCTGTGTGGCCTGGTTCCTAACAGGCCACCGGCCAGTACTGCCAGTCCGCACCCTGGGGGTTGGGGACCCTTCTTCTATGCGACACCTTTCTGCCTGTTTCTGCAGTGGTTCCTTTCTTCCAGGGCAACTTCAGCCTTCTTGAGCTGATTATGACAACAGCCTTTTAAAAGCTTTCCACCTTGATCTTCCATCCAAGTCTGGCAATTTGACCCACGAACTGTGGGACTTGGGGCCTTGAAGGACTCTCCTGTCCCCACCCAGAGGTGGGTGGCTTCACCTAGTCTGCGTGTCACAACTGATGTTTGCTTCTGGATGCTTGCATTGTGCCCGTGACTGCTGAGCCTTGGGCCAACTCTTTTGTCAACTCTGCCCTCAGGATTACTCCTGTGAGCTGGGCACAGTCACTCACACCTATAATTCCCACACTTTGGGAGGCTGAGGCAGGAGGATCACTTGAGGCCAGGAGGGCAGCATAGTGAGACCCCATCTCTACAAAAAACTTTAAAAATTAAAAAAAAAATTTAAAGAATGACTCCTGTCGCTGCCTTTAGGCATTGTAGTGTAATGATGACTGAATGGATTTGGGGTCATGTCCCAGTTCTGCCCTCATCAATCACATGACCTTGAGCAAGTTACTTTCTCCTTTGAGAGTCAGTTTTCTCCCAAACTGCGATGGGTATAGTAATGGTGACCCCCATGTATGGTGATAGCAGAGATGCAGTAAGACAGTGCACCTGTGTCACTTTGCAAACTATTTGGCATGCTGTCAGGAGTCAATATATTCATTCCTAAGCAAGACATTCTCCACTGTCTAAGACTGTTCAGCACAGGGCACATTGGAAAGGTCTATACAGAGGGGCTCTGGCTGTTTGGAATGCGAAGGGGAAAGTTGCAGGGAATAAGATTTAACCTAAAATAGGGCTTACGGTTATGAATTTTAACTATGCACATTCCCTCTACCCAGTGAGACCATCAGCTGACTGCACATTGCCATAGACTGTGGGAAGGACTTTTTTTTTTTGAGACAAAGTTTCATTCTTGTCACCCAGGCTGGAGTGCAAAGATGGGATCTCGGCTCACTGCAACCTCCTCCTCCCAGGTTCTAGTGATTCTCCTGCCTCAGCCTCCCAAGTAGTTGGGATTACAGGCATGCACCACCATGCCTGGATAATTTTGTATTTTTAGTGGAGCCGGGGTTTCACCATGGTGGTCAGGCTAGTCTCAAACTCCTGGCCTTGTGTGATTGGCCTGCCTTGGCCTCCCAAAGTGCTGGGATTACAGGCATGAGCCACTGCACCCGGGAAGCACTGTTAAGCAGCCCAACATTTGAAATGGGACGTGGTCTGCAGAAACAGGGTGCATTCTTTTCTCTGTCATCTTTGTGCAGTCACCTTTGTGCACTGGATCGGGTCCCTGAAAATCTCCTTGCCCTTCTTCCGTCCTCACACCTGCAGCCCAGTTCCTGAACCACCTTGTCTGACACTGATCACAGTCAGCAGTGATGCCACCTCACTGCTCTATTTCTGCGGCTTTTATTTCTATCCTGAGTGTGTGTGTGAAAACACCTTCTTCCCCTCCCTCAAGCCCACCCTGGCTCTGAGGTCTCCATGCTCTTCTTACGGTGCTATCGAAACCCAGATGCTCTCCTTTTTCTCACTACCTTTTAGATTCTCCATCCTAATTGTTGGGGACAGTGGTAGGAAATGAGGCAAAATGGTGCAAGTGACAAAAGAGGGTGACGAGACTTTCAAAAACCCCAGTTCCAGAAGGCACCAGTGCCAGCATTCAGAACGTTTTGGATCTTAAGCCACAGCAACCGGTTCCTCCAGGCCATACCCTTGTGGAAACCTCAGCGGGAACACCCACGCTACAGTAGGATCAGTACTGGGGTTTGTGTGTGTGTGTGTGTGTGTGTGCATGCGTGTGTGTGTGCGTGTGCACACACTGGTGAATAAGGCTCCTTTATTTCTAGCACTGGTCTATTTTGAAGTTCCCAAATTATATAATCATATATTATAGCAGGCCTGCTTAACATTCTTGTAACATTCTGAACCCCAAGTTTTTCTGACATATTCTCCCAGATACCTCACTTTCTTTTTCCATGGAAAATGTTCTAAGTTGGGGGATTGCACTTACCACCACAACACGTGCCAAACAACATTTCCTGAGCATCTCGTGTAGCTGATGATGAGGCTGACTGAATTGTGGACTCTGCTTTGTTCCAAGGCAGTGGACAGACAGTCATGCCTTCCACTTTCAGAATATTGTACTTGATACCTCTTGAAATGCTTGCACGTATATTATATCATTTTTGCATCGGACAGCTCTTTGAGGCAGATGAGTCATTATTACCTCCCTTTAGCCAACGAAGAAAATAAATTTGAGAAGGCTACTCAAAGAATTATTGACTATCAGCCATGTGCCATGCACGTGGGATATTAAAAGGCACCACATGAACTTCTTGCACTCCTGAAACATGTATTCCAGTGGAAGAAGTAACAGTAAATTAATAAATTCAATATGATGCCAAATAGTGACAAATGCTATGGAGATATGTATTGTAAAAAGCAGGCATTTTGGGCCGGGTGCAGTGGCTCACGCCTGTAATCCCAGCTCTTTGGGATACTGAGATAGGCAGATCATGTGAGGTCAGGAGTTTGAGACCAGCTTGATCAACATGGAGAAACCCCATCTCTACTAAAAATACAAAAAATTAGCCGGGCATGGTGGCAGGTGCCTGTAATCCCAGCTACTCAGGAGGCTGAGGCAGGAGAATCACTTAAACCCAGGAGGCGGAGGTTGCGGTGAGCTGAGATCGCACCATTGCACTCCAGCCTGGGCAACAAGAGCAAAACTCCATCTCAAAAAAAAAAAAATGTAAAAAGCCGGCATTTTAAGAGGATGGAGTATGACCAGACGTGCTGTGTTAGCTGGGCAGGGAAGGTCTCTCCGAGGAGATGACGTGTGAGCAGAGATGTGAGAGGGAAGAGAGAGCGCTATGTGTCTGTCAGGGGTAAGAGCATCTGCACTGGGGAAATAGCACGCGCAAAGGTCCTGTGGCAGGAGCCTGGCTGGGGCTTTCAGAGTTTTCCTGCTGAGAAGCTGCATCAGTGAAATGAAACTAGGTCAGAGAGAAAGCCAGGGCCCTACATTGGGTTAGGCTTTGTGCACCACCCTGATGATTTCAAAAAATATCCTGAAAAGGTTTTTGTTCTGAGGAGGAGGTCTTTTGCAGGTTACCTACTGGGAATGATATCATCTGATTTATATTTTAAACGGATCATGCTATCGCACTGGTTTGGATAACAGATGGTGATGGTTTAGTCCACAGTGGGAGTGGTGGGGGTGGTAAGCAGATTGGGTTCTGATAGAGTTGGAAGGTAGGGCAGACAGGATTTGCTGGTATCATGGAGGCAGGTGTGCAAGAGAGAGAGGAGTCAGGAGGACCCTGAGCTTAGAAGAATTCAAGAAGTCATATAGTCATGTTGTGATTGGCTGAAGACAGGTCTGGACTTCCTGATTGGCTCAGAGCTCCCGGCGATCTTTCCAGAGCCACTTTGAGCAAGGGCAGTGAGTAGCAGGGGTCTCCGTCTGGCTTGGCACCTTCTCCCTGAGGCCATTATGAGTCCTCTAAGAAGGAACTCTCTCTATCAACGCTCCTTTGACCACAGATGTTTTACTGATCCTTTCTGATTGATAAACAATAGAGGGAGGAGGTTGTGTGATTTTTTAGTTTTTCACAAGGGGAGGGGAAGCCCTGATTGAATACCCAATTAAATAGCAAATACCAGTCAGTCTATTTGTAGTATATTTTAAAGTCTGTTTTATGTGCAAATATGAACTACATAGAAGTAATCTGATAATCCCCAAAGAGTAATCTGATAATTCCCAAAGGCTAATCTGTTAGTCCCAAAAGCTTATTAGCATACCTTGTAGATAATAGATATCCAGTTAGGATTTGTTGCATTTAGTGATTTATGGTTGAATATTGAGTGTTGGTATTTTCTGGAACCTTATATTCAATTCTCTCTCCTATATTGGTGGTTAGAGTCACACTTCACTTTCGGGTGGGATGTCAGTGTTTTTAGTATTTTCCAGATGAGGAAACTGAGATGGGAAAAGGGGAAAAAGTAGGCATTTAACCAAGGCACTTCACACCACTGGCTCATTGTTGATGGAACAGGCAGAAGAATCTCCCTGCTGTATCCCAGGCGTTCACTGTAAGGGTTCACACCCTGTTGTATCATTGAAAAATGTGCAGACTTCAGCTGGATGAGGTGGTTCCTACCTGCAATCCAGCACTTCAAGAGGCTGAGGCCAGAGGGTTGTTTGAGGCCAGAAGTTCAAGACCAGCCACGGCAACATAGTTGAGACCCTGTTTCTACAAAAAATATTTTGAAAACTAGCTGGGTGTTGTGGCAGACACCTGTAGTCCCAGGAGTTCAAGTTTACAGTGAGCTGTGATCGCATCACTGTGCTCCAGTCTGCACAAAAGTGCAAGACCCGTCTCTAAAAGGAAAGAAAAAGAGGAAGGAAAGAATGAATGAATGAAAACATATAGACTTTAATTCACACTGACCTTCTAAGTTTCCTTTGGTTGGCCTTTATTGACATTGTTATGTCACAACAAAATCTGGCCATCTCTAAGAACTTATAAAACTTTAGTTGTTTTAGGCTGGGTTGCAGTGGCTCACACCTGTAATCCCAGCACTTTGGGAGGCCAAGAAGGGCAGATCATCTGAAGTCAGGAGTTCGAGACCAGCCTGACCAACATGGAAAAATGTTGTCTCTACTAAAAATACAAAATTAGCCGGGCCTGCTGGTGCATGCCTGTAAATCCAGCTGCTAAGGAGGCTGAGGCAGGAGAATCGCTTGAACCCGGGAGGCAGAAGTTGTGGTGAGCCAAGATCATGCCATTGCATTCCAGCCTGGGCAACAAGAATAAAACTCCATCTCAAAAAAACAACAATAAAAACCTTTAGTGGTTTTAGGTCAGGCACAGTGGCTCACGTCTGTAATCTCAGCACTTTGGGGGGCTGAGGTGGGCAGATCTTCTGAGGTCAGCAGTTCGAGACCAGTCTGGCCAATGTGGTGAAACCCCCTCTCTACTAAAAATATAAAAATTAGCCTGGCGTGGTGGCAGGCACCTGTAATCCCAGCTACTCAGGAGGCTGAGGCAGGAGAATCACTTGAACCTGGGAAGCGGAGGTTGCAGTGAGCCAAGATTGCACCATTGCATGCCAGCCTGGGTGACTAGAGCAAAACTGTCTCAAAAACAACAGCAGCAACAAAAACTTTAGTGGTTTTCAGAGACAAAGTGTTTTCCCAAGTTGTCATTTGAAGTACACACCACTTCTTCCAACCACGTGGGCATCAGCGACTCCACTACAATGAAAGACAGCCTGTCTGAGAGAGTATTCCCCAGTCATCGTCATCTTCCCTATCAGCATTGTGAGGCAGGGACACCCTACAGTAAGTCACTCCAGACCCTTATATAAAATAACTCTTCTGTCCACCACAGTGGTCCATATTTTCTTTTCCTGCTTTGGCCCTGCCTGGTCACACACATCAGATCTGCAGGCAGAGGACCCCAGGGGTGAAGTGGGATCTGGGTACCCTGTGAGTTGAGACCACGGTCACCCAGGAGCATGCGGTGGTGCCTGAGGGCGTTTGGCAGTGATGGCCGGCTCTGTTATGTGTCATTCTGTCTCTGTATGCAAGTCTGGTTGGGTGGACTTCCTCTTTGGTTCAAAAAGCTCTCAGGGATCAGCTTCCTGTTCTCTTACTCACAGGTGGCTTCTAGTCAAGTCCCTTCTGCTGTAGGTTTCTTGTTCACTTTCTCCTGTTCTTACTGTCCTCTGTGGCATACATCTTTGATGTATTGATGTCCCAGGTGGCTTCCTAATCCTCAGGGTACAGCAGAGGTCAGAGGGGCAGTGTGACCACACTCCTGGAGGGACCTGGGGAAATGTCTTTTGTCAGCCTGAGTTTGAATGACCTGCAGGCTAGTTAAGTTACTCACGACTTACGTTGCACTGGACTCCTTATTGCCAACTTCTGGGCATTTGAAGTTTCTAAAAAGAGAAAAATCAAAACCTAGTCCATCAGTTGCACTGATTACTAATCAGTTTGGTGGAAGATTTTGTGGGAAAGACACTAATAGTCAAACGTGGTTTGAATAATCACCCGTTACTTATCTCATTCCGACTTTGCTTCTGACTACTTATTGTCAACACCAGACGGGAAGAGCAAAAGACAGAGCAAAGCATCTGCTGCAGGTGAATCAAGATGCAGCATGAGCTTGTCCCAAATGTGCACGGCCACACAGTCGCCTGTCGTGGGAGCGCAATCCTGTGTGCTTGCCTATCCACAGCTGCGTGGCTGATTCCTTTCTTAATACTGTGCTTCCTGTCTTTTGCGGGGGAGGTGCTCTTTGGCATCCCCTGACAGACCCCTCTCCCCTCCTCTCCTGTCTCTTGTCTTCTTTTTGCCCCATGAGCCATGACATTTCAGAATTTCAGCACCTCGATCGGGCTGGAATATTGGTCCAAACCCACCACATCCCTGCATCAGCCTGGCAACCAAGGCAGCTCTCCTTGGGGACTTCCTGCCCACCTCTGCAGCTTTCTTCACTTTTCTCCCAAACCTGTAGAAAGGCCTATTTGCTGCTGATCTCATCAATCTGTGATTTGAGATCTTGAAAGAATCAAGATCTTGTGACTTGGCAGGGGGAGCTACCCACCCTGTAGCCCGCCCCTCCCTGTGTGGACCTGCTGTGCTTCAGGGGAAAACAATGTTAAGTGAGCAGTTTAGCTTGGATTTAATCCGGAGGCAAATCAGTAACTTTACACTGAGATACTCTCTCCATTGTGTTCTCAGGAAAATGAAGTGAATCACCGGAGCAAAGAATGTGCTCTCTGGTGCTACACCAATAATAAAGTACAATGTTTTGAATTAGAGGAGGGAGAGAGAATAACTCAGAAACCTCTGGCGGTCACTTTGTTGTTCCTTGTGGCTCCCCCTTCCCTTCCCTCAGATAGATGCTTGGATAAGAATTTTCTTCTCTAGCCCAGGATCTCCTCAACTCAATCTTGCAGTAAAACGACAAGGCCAAGTTAGACATGGAAATTATTGCAGAGCAACAAATCCAAGATTGTAATTTCACCAAAGGCCCCAGGAAGTGGAGATGAAGAGCTGTGAGAGCATAAGCCTCCAACTCAACCCAGATATGTTTTTCTTGCCCCCACTTGTTAATTAGTAAATCAAAACTGAATGAAAAATGCAAATAAGTGCATAGCACAAATCTGTCACACTTGAATGTTTCCCAGTTTATTTCCGTCTTTTTAACTTGATCCTATCCATCATTCTCGTCATCGGTGAGCAAAAGCATCCAAAAGCACCTTGGTAAATTGGAGTCAATTTGGGTCTTATAAATAAAACTGCCTAAGAAATGACAGTGTTCAGGTAGGCATTATTTGGTTAACTCAGAAGTTATGTGATTTATTCTTTCTGAGAACAGGAAGAGGGGAGTGATAACACACTTTTTTCCTCTTTCTTAAGTTTCTTACAGGTGTTTTCTGCTTTTTTTTCTTCTTTATTCTTTTTTTGAGACTGAGTTTCATTCTTGTTGTCCAGGTTGGAGTGCAGTGGCACAATCTCGGCTCACCGAAACCTCCACCTCCCAGGTTCAAGCAGTTCTCCTGCCTCAGCCTTCCAAGTAGCTGGAATTACAGGCATGTGCCACCACGCCCAGCTAATTTTGCATTTTTAATAGAGATAGGGTTTCTTCCATGTTGGTCAGACTGGTCTCAAACTCCCGATCTCAGGCGATTGGCCCACCTCAGCCTCCCAAAATGCTGGGATTACAGGCGAGAGCCATGCGCCCAGCCCCCCCACCTTTTTTTTTTCTGCTAAATTATACATTCAAATGCTCAAGCCTGGTGAATTTTTTATTTGCTTGCTTGTTTTTGGTCATTTAGGAAGCATCGCCTCTTCAGATAGATGTTTAGATTCATATAGGGCTGAGCATACCAGCACAGCTGTTGCTTGAAAGCAACCAGGAGGCCTGGTTGCCCCAGAAAAGGAAAGATATTCTCCAAGAACCGTCCTGGGAGAAGCATTTTGTTGTGTTTTTGCAAGGATGTGGGGATCCAAGTTTTGTCTATTAAAGGAAAGGAATGGCCCTCTTCTCTGTGTGTGTGTGTGTGTGTTCAGAGCACTCGGCTGTGCTATGGAGACGTCTGTGCCCCCTGCGGTGGTATTTTTCCATTCTCTTGTTTAGAACCCCTAGGCATAGACACATGTTCTGCACACAGCTCAGCATCTGTGATCACATGGTGGTTTAGAACTGAGGTCTTGGTTCTAAACCAAAGAAAGGTTTAAGTGTCTGTCCCTTGCTGCTGCCAGGCCAGGCCAGCCAGCTCTTGAGAAGTGTGGCTCCTTTGGCTCCGGGTGGCTCACCGATTCAACATATATGCACTGGCCACCTGCTATATATGTTTCAGGCACTTGGACTACGTGATGAAACAAAATAAAACTCCCTGCCTTCCCTTGTGGGGCAGACATCAGAGGGGACTTTAGCCCTCAGCAGGAGTGTGCCTGTGTTTTCTTTCTCACTGGCCACCGTTTCGGTGTTGTTGAGGTGAAGAGGGACAGTCTTGTGCAGATGCCCCGATTAGGGATGCCTGCTGGCCGCCACTGCCCAGGGCGCAGGCCAGCCTGGACCCATCATGCAGAGCAGAGGTTGGACGGAACCATGAGAAAGGACTCTCCCCGTGTCCCAGGGCTTGGCACAGTGGTGCTGTGCCGCAAATAATAGGTCATCTGATGCGGTGTAATTTAATAGGAATATGAACCCCCAGTAACCCTGGGAACCAAAGCAAGGAATTGGCCTGTCAGTTACTTTTAAGTTTCAAAACTTGAACGTCTCCTTAAACCAAATAGCTCCATTGTCACGGTCAGAAGTCCACTGTGGAGAAAGGCAGGATTTAGTGTTTATTCAAGCTGCCACCCAATGAGAGAAACTGTTACCCAGTGGAGTTTGACTGTCAATTTTTCAAGGGATGATTTTCCATCTTGTGGATTTTTTATGCATGTCTTTTCTCTCTCTGTCTTTCCTTCTTTCCCTACCTCCCTCCAGAAATTTTGATGGGAGCAGGAAAATTTATTGGCCAGGTAAGGGTATATGTGAAGAAAAACCTTGATGGTAGGGATCCTGATAAGTAAGATTCTTCATAAAAAGAATGCACTTAGCCAGGCACAGTGGTTCACACCTATAACTGCAGCACTTTGGGAAGTTGAGTCAGGAGGGTTGCTTGAGGCTGGGAGTTCAAGACCAGCCTGGGCAATGTAGTCAGACCCCATCTCTAAAAAAAATTTTAAAAAGCTATACATGATGGTATGTGCCTGTAGTCCCAGCTACTCAGGAGGCCAAGGCAGGAGGATCTCCTGGGCCCAGGTCGAGGCTGTGGTGATCTGTGATTGTACCACTGCCTTCCAGCCTCAGCAACTGAGGGAGATCCTGTCTCAAAAAAAAAAAAAAAAAAAAAGGACCATCTGGTGCCAGGGAGCACTGTTGGGTGTCTGCAGAGCATTTTGGTCACAAGGTCTCCTTTGCCTCCCACCTCCTCATCTGTAGATGTTACTGCCTCACAAGTAGAGGGAGGGTGGTCACCAAATCAATAAACACAGGCAAATCCATAAGAAATGGGTTATTGATATTACATTCCAATATACAATAAGATACAATTGTCTTTGTTTCTGGATTTTATGACCACTCTATAGAAGCTTCAAGGGACTGAAAACAGTTCATTTAATGCAGCTAAAAAGAGACATTGCTGCTCTTGATCTCACATCTTCAACCTGATGGTCCTGTGTTCTTCTCTTCATGTTAGACTCCTGACTTTCACAAAAGAGCCCATCACTGTTTGACTCGGGCTCATCACCTTCCAACCTTTCCCGGATTTCTTCCGGCGACAGTGGACCCTCTCTCTCTCTCTCTCACATGCACTCGCTCACTCCTCTCTCTCTCTCATATCTACGTTCCATCTTCCTCCCCCGCCCCCCTTCCTACAGTGTTGACCTCTGAGTTATCCTTTTTTCTTTTGACTGTCATCAGTCTACAGCCTCTCCTTCTTTTAGTCTCTCTGTGACTCCCCTGGATTAAACCTTGTTTCTGCTCAGACTCAGCAAATATTCATTGTGAGCCTACTATGTGCCAGGTGCTGTGCTGGCCTTATCACTCAGTACTCACTGATTCCCCAGCCTCTTTCTGCTCAGAGGTCCTGCACAGTTAGCCCTGGGGTGAGGGTGGTTAGCTAATCCCCTTGTGTTTGGGAAGGGCTATAAATGAGCTCTGATGGACCATCCTCAGCCCCTCCAGAGTGACCTCTGAGGAATCAGTGGCTAAGAAGGAGAAATGGAGAGTGTATTAGTCCATTTTCAAACTTGCGTGGAGAAATACCCAAGACTGGATAATTTACAAAGAAAAAAGGTTTAATGGACACAGTTCCACATGACTAGCGAGGCCTCACCATCATGACTGAAGGCAAGGGAAGAGCAAAGCTACACCTTATATGGCAGCAGGCAAGGAAGAGCGTGTGCAGGGGAACTGCCCTTTATGAAACCATTAGATCTTATGAGACTTATTCACTCTCACAGGCACAGCACAGGAAAACCCATCCCCATGATTCAATTACCTCCCACCAGGTCCCTCCCACGATATGTGGGGATTATGGGAGCTACAATTCAAGATAAGATTTGGGTGGGGACACAGCCTAACCATATCAAAGAGGAAGAGCAAAAGAGAATAGAAGAGGTATATGCCCCCAAAGAACTAAAAACACGCACTCACGTACAAGCACATGTATGTTCATAGAAGCACTATTCACAATAGCCAAAAGGTGGAAAGGATCCAAATGTCCATTAGTGGATGAATGGATAAACAAAATGTGGGGTATATCCATCCAATGGAATGTCATTCACCCATAAATAAGGATGGAGTGCTGACACATGCTGCAGCATGGATGCTCCTTGAAAACATGATGCTAAATGAAGCCAGCCACAAAGGATCACATGTTGTATGATTGTGTTCATATGAAATATCCAGAATAGGCAGATCCAGAGAAGCAGAATACAGAATGATGGTTGTTGCTAAGGCCTGGGGGAAGGGGAAATGGGGAGCTTTTGTTTCATGGTCTTTCTGTGGAGGCGATGAAAATGTTTTGGAACATTTAGAGGTACTTACTGCACCGCATTATGAATGTACTAAAACGCTACTGAATTGTCCACTTCAAAATGGTTAATTTTATGTCATGTAAATTTTGCCTCCATTGAGAAAAATGGAAGATAAAGGAAGGAATGTGTTAGAGGTCTATTGCTTTGAATTAAATGTGCAATTTAGAAATCTGCTCTGACTTTCCTATTAATGGTGACCTTGTGTTGTGGCTTGAGTATAATGGAAGTAATTTGAGTGGATTAATTTCCTTCCTTGACTTCTTAAAATTTAACATGCCTGAAGTTTGCTTACTGAATTAGAATGCAAAGCAGTATGTGGATTCGTATTCTGGGCCAATAGTGCCGCTGCTTAAAGAAACAAACCCAGACAGATGTGTTGAGCAGGTCTTCCTTAGCTTGTTTGCATCTTGGAGAACTGTTCCTGGGTCCTGGGGAAAGATCGCTGGGGCTGGGGTCAGAAGCCTGAGTTCTTTTCTGCCTTCTTAAGCCCATGAGGGATACTCAGAGCTCAGGAAAGAGCACGAAGCAGGACCCGGTCCTGGCTCGTACATGCATTCAACACACATTCCTGGGCATCGCGTACTGAGCCCTCTCTGGGGTATGTGAAGGTGAACATGACGTGGACCCTGCCTGTGAGAGGTTTACAGCCCAGCAGGTAAGGTAGACACAAAAACAGCTGATTGTTTTGGTATAAGGTAGGGGTTTGATGCTGAAGATCTCCATGGGAACTTATAGAGGCCTAGAGTTGAGGGTACTAAAACTACTTGGGGGTGAGGTTTGGTGGAAAAAGGCAGCTAAGGAAGGCTTCCTGGCTTCAATCTTAAAGGAAGATTAAAATATTGCTGAATTATTGCAATAAATTAAATGTTTGTTTCACTGCCCCTGCAAATGCATATCTTGAAACCTAACCACTAAGGTGATGGTATTAGGAGGTGGGGACTTTGGGAGGTGATTAAGCCTTCATGAATGAGATTGTGCCCTTATAAAAGAGGCCCCGGAGAGCTGCCTCACTGCTTCCACCGTGTGAGGGCACAGCCATCTGTGAACCAGGGAAGAGGCCCTCACCCGCACCTTGGTCTTCGACTACAACTGCAAAAAATACATTCTGTTGCTTGTGAGCCACCTAGTCTATGATATTTTGTTACAGCAGCCCAAATGGACTAAGACAATTACCCATGAAGTACTGCAACTAGGTGGCTAGAGTACTAGCAAAACGGGAACTGTTAAAACTCAGTGACAACAGGCTGAAAAAGAGTTTGTTTGGTATTTTGCACCAAAGCATTAATAATTCTAAGAGAAATAACACTGATGTACCTCCCATTGTTGTATGGATTTAATAAATTGTTTAGAATGACATAGGGGCACCAAGACTTTTCAGAATTTGGGGTCTGTAACAGTTTTGATCCAGGAAGTGAAGGAAGGCAAGGTCACTTCAAGGGAAAGGAGATTGTATGAGAAAGGCAAAGTCAGGAGGTCCTGGGGAGCATGGCAGGACAAATGGAGCAGCTGAAGTCCTTCAAAGGTAGAGTTTAAGGCGGAAAAGGTGAGGGACGAAGCTGGGAGGTGGCTGTGGGGTACAGGCTGAAGGGCTCTGGGCAGGCCTGTTGCAAGTCAGACATATGGTGCTGTACTAGCTGCAGTGTGGAGAGTGGATGGACTTGGGGCAATACTCAAGGCAGTGGGACTGAGTCTGTGCATAAGAGCAGTGGTAGTGAAGGGAGTGGGACCCAATGGGCTTCAGAAACTTCTAGAATGGTACTATCCAGTAGAACTGGATGATGGAAGCATCCAACAATGTGCTCTCTGATACAGGAGCCACCAGCCACATGTGACTCTTGGATATTTTCAACATGACTGTTGTGACAGAAACCAAAATTTACATTTTCGTTTATTTACATTTAAATGGCTGTAGCTTCTGTATTGGACAGTATCGTTCTAGAAGGTAAAAGCAGCAAGAGTTGAGGATTCATTGGGCAATTTAGGGTGGCAGGGTAGACAGAGAGACAGAGGGACAGGTTAATTGTGGGGGGAATGATGAGTACCACTTTGTCCGTGTTGGCTCCAAGTGCAAGAGGCATCTTGGGGAAGAAATATGCCCGCAGTAGGAAAAACATGCCCCTTTGGACGATGCTGGGCTGGAGATGGAAATGTGAGCACTTTCAGTGTTAAATATAATAGGTGAGATCATAGAAGTCAGCAGCACTGGGAAGCCACTTCACTGCCTTTGGCCTCCGGTTCTTGTTGGTTCGATGGTGGTAATAATATTTGCTCTGCCCACCTTCTGGGACTATTCTGAAAAATTCAGATGAGATTACACGTGTGAAAATGCTTTGCTCTTCAGACGTTAGGTAGAGTTTATAACATCTTTAGGAGTTGAGAGGAATGTGTTCCACATGTTATTTTCCAAACCCGAAAGATAAAACAATCACTTCAAATTCTGCAAGTATTGCAGAGTAGATCATCTGCGGGGCCTCCTGCTAAAAAATGACAAGTTCCAGGATAAACAAAAGCAAACCTGCCTAAAGGAATGAGTGTCAGGGGCTCCAGGACAGCTTTGAGGACTCCGCTGTGGGGGTTCGCATGAGCAAACAAACATAAAAGTTGGGTTTCTGTGAATGCAAAGACCAACACTACTGCTGATCCTGAGACCAGCTTGGGGCCTGGGAGAGGGTCGGGGGAGCTGTCCCTGAGGTTCCCACATTAAGCCGGGACTGTCAAAGTGAGAGAAAATGGTTCTGCCTAATAGTGTTCCTCACAAAAACAAATGTGTATCTTTTGAGGGAGAGGGGGGAAAGTAACCCAATTTAAACATTCAGAATGAATTTCAATTAAAAACTACCAAAAAATCAAAAATCTTCAGACACATGAGGAAATACGCCACCAAAATGAACATCATCAGAGTGGTGGGAAAGTAATTTCAGTCCCTCAAGAATTTCATATATTGGAGAACAGGCACCAAGTTAGAAAATTCAAGACAATAATACAGAAATACAGGAAGAATAATAGTATAATAGTAAATATATGATAATTTACTACTGAAAATGACAGGGAAAACCAAACAAAAAAGGAGTTATTAGAATTCAAAACACAATCATTAAAGTGGAAAAGCTAGGGTGTGGTGACATGCACCTGTCGTCCCAGCCACTAGGGAGGCTGAGGTAGGATCACTTGAGCCTGGGAGTTTGAGACCAGCCTGAGCAAAATACTGAGGCCCTGACTCAAAAAACAAAATAAGAACAAATAAACAAAACTCACTAATAGATGATTTAAACTACACATTAAACACTGAAGGAAAGAATTGGTAAATGTGTAAATAGACATTATCTAAATAATCTAGTCCAGAGATCAGGAGATACATGGTATAAAGTCAGTAACTAAAGTGGACATTAGAATTTCACATTTCAATGTGGACATTAAAAAGTCTAATGTGTATCTAATTGTCATTTGAAGGAAACTCTAAAACAAATGGCAGAGAGGCCATAATTGATGAGTTACTGGCTGAGAATTTTCCAGAACCGATGAGAGCTAGGAACCCACAGACAGATGAACTACGACGTTATCTGAGCAGGATAAATAAAAAGAAACACACAAGTAGGCACAAAATGCTGTAGCAAATGCAGCACACCAGAAGACAATGTCACTGTTAAAGAGACCACAGAACCCAGATCACCAGGGAGGAGATGCTGAGTCCGAAGGAATGCACATGGACTGAACATTCTTCTCTCAGTCATGCTAAGGACATTGTGCCTGCTCTTCATCTGCAGTGGAAATCAGAGGTGTGAGAGGATCTTTATTTTTCTCTTTAGGCTGGCCCATCTGTGTTTTGACTGGAGATGTAGCAGTTTTTCTCAAATGTGAAAAAATGCATGTTGTGTAGATTGATTTTTACTAAATGTGGTCTGATGGCTTCTTTAAGGCAGTCTTTGTAAGGGGGCAAAAATGTGGCTATTTGACATTAATGGAACTCGATCAAGGCTGCGATTATTCATTTGAAATCTTTCTTCCTGATGCATGTTTATTGACTTAAGTGCCTGAGTGTGTTCCCTCATAGAAGCCAAGGTCTACTACTTATTTCCATAATGAGACGTATAGTAGTAGCTATTGAGCACCTCCCCAATTTGTTTTTTTGTTTTTTCGAGATAGAGTCTCACTCTGTCGCCCAGGCTGGAGTGCAGTGGTGCGATCTCGGCTCACTGAAACCTCCACCTCTCAGGTTCAAGCGATTCTCCTGGCTCAGCCTCCCGAGTAGCTGGGACTACAGTTGTGTGCCACCAAGACTGGCTGGCTAATTTTTGTATTTTTAGTAGAGATGAGGCATCACCGTGTTGGCCAGGCTGGTCTTGAACTCCTGACCTCAGGTGATCTACCCGCCTTGGCCTCCCAAAATGCTGGGATTACCGGTGTGAGCCACTGTGCTTGGCCTATCTCCCCAATTTGAAGTGACATTAATACCTATATTTGGGTATGAAATGGTTTTAACATGATTTTTTAAAAATAGTAAATGACTATTAACCTTTTCTACTAATGATATGTAGGTGCTTAATGTCCTAAAGTTCTTTATATATGAACTATATGTCTCCTTAAAAAGTCATTTAGCGGCTGGGCGCAGTGGCTCACTCCTGTAATCCCAGCACTTTGGGAAGCCAAGGCAGGGGAGGATCACAAGGTGAGGAGTTCAAGACCAGCCTGGCCAACATGGTGAAACCCCGTCTCTACTAAAAGTAGAAAAATTAGCCGGGCGTGGTGGCGTGCATCTGTAATCCCAGCTACTCGGGAGGCTGAGGCAGGAGGGTCGCTTGAGCCCAGGAGGTGGAGGTTGCAGTGAGCTGAGATCCCGCCACTGCACTCCAGTCTGGGTGACAAAGCAATACTCCAACAAAAAAAAAAAAAAAAAAAAATTTCATTTGGAATAAAAAAGTAGCCCCAGACTTTCGTTGTGGTAATGGAAGATTTCTGGATCTGGATTTGGGTAGTGGTAAAATGGATCTAGACACATGATAAGGGGTCATAGAATAATACACATACATACTCAAAAAGTGCTTGTGAAAGCTGGTGAAATCAGAGGGGGTGTGGTCTAGTGAATGTATTGAGTCAGTGTCAGTTTCCTGGTTTTGTCTTGTACTTTGATTATGTAAGTTGTTACTATGGGGGAAGCTGGGTGAAGGGTGCATGGGGCTTCTCTACTATTTTTGCAACTACTCGTGGGACTATAATTATTTACAATTAAAAAATCAAGTTTAAAAGAGTCATTTGGAGCATGGCAGCCAGAAAAAAGTAGATTTTTCTTGATATCTGTGATTCTTATAGAACATGAATACAAATACTTAGAAATATTTGATGAACCCTGGAGGGTAAAGTCTTTCATTTCACCTTGGTGAAAAGTGAATTGGAAAGTTCAGCTCAGTGTCTGTATTACTATTCAAGGTTATAGGCTTGCAACATAAAAGTCAAAAGGTCACTGTCGTTACGAGCCTTGGAAGACTAGCCAGAAATGTCCTTGTTGCCTAAATTTAAATAAACTTGCGCGATAGCATGAAAAATTGCTTACATTAGTCAGTGGAATGACCGTGTTTCAAAAAACAAAAGTTTGGTGTGTAGCTGTAAATGGAAATGTGAAACATTTGGTGTAGAATTTATTGGGAATTATTATAATTGCCTTAACTAATCTAGACTGAATTAACCAGAGAGTGAGTCCAGTGAGTGAGAGAATAATGAATATGTGATGATTTTTAAAGTAAATATATGAAACTGATTGTTCTGTTCTTTTCCCTCTCTATTGTTCCCCTTTTTATTTTCTCTTTTATATTTGTAGTTTGAAATAGGCAGTGTCTTTGTTTTTTCTCTGGACAATTTTAATTGAAATAATTCAGACTTAGATACCATTCAGAAAATATCTGTATTAAAATATCTTTATTAGCATCAAACTAAGCAGTAGTGAGAAAAAAAGAAAATAAATCTTTAGTAAGACCAAGGAAAAGTGAACGTACAAATTAATATTAGGATGAAAAAGGTGAAACAATCACAGGTGGAGCAGAGATTAAATAACGAGAGGATTCTATGAAAATTTTTATGGTAATAGTTCGCAGCAACCTGCATGGAGTTGGAGACCATTATTCTAAGTGAAGTGACTGAGGAATGGAATACCAAATATTTTATGTTGTCACTTACAAGTGGGAGCTAAGCTATGAGGATGCAAAAGCATAAGAATGACACCGTGGACTTAGGGGACTCGGGGAAGGGTGACGGGGGCTTGAGGGATAAAAGACTACACATTGTGTTTGGTGTACACTGCTTGGGTAATGGGTGCACCAAAATCTCAGAAACCACCACTAAAAACATAACCATTTAACCAAACACCACCTGTTCCCCCAAAACTATGGAAATTTAGAACAAATTATGGCAATAAACTTGACAAATTAAATAAAAATGGACAAACCTCTAGAAAACATACACTTACTTAAAAAAGATTCAATATTTCTATGTTTAAAGGAAAATGAGTCTTTTAAAAGATCCCCCAAAAGAAAATACGATAATCAAATGATTCTACAGGTAAGTATGCCAGATTTTCAGGAAGCAGATTACTTCTTGAAGGAGCAGAAAGGCTCCGCAGCTTATTGTAAGAGAAAGTGTAGTAATTCCCCCTTATTCATGGTTTCAGAATCCATGGTTTTGGTTTCCACAGTTTGTTCTTAGGGTCTGAAAACAGTTGAGTATAGTACAGTAAGATATTTTGAGAGAGAGAGAGAGAGAGACCATAGTCATATAACTTTTATTACAGTATATTGTTATTAATCTTACTGTCACTATTTATACATTAAACTTTTAATTTATTTTCCTAGGTATGCATGTATAGAAAGAAACATAGTATATATAGAATTGGTACTATCCACTGTTTGAGGCATCCGCTGGTGGCCTTGGAATGTATCCCCCTCGGCTAAGAAGGGAAAGTTGTATAACAAAACCATACAATGCCATAGGAGATGAAAACATCGCCAGTCTCACTTGTGAACTCAAACATAAAAATTCCAGATAGTAAATATGAAAGCAACCCTCTAAACGTTCTCATTAGGTCCAACCCTTTGCAATGTGTCTCTTCTTTTCCTATTATTTCATCTTAATCGTACTGAGCTGGATTCCAACATCAGACTGAAAGTCGGAGTCCTTGCTCTCCTGATTTTAAAGGCAGTGGTGCGAATGTATCACCATTAAGAATGCCCTTAGCTGTAGGTTTTTTTTTTTTTTGAATATAGACTTATTATCAGGTTAATGGAGTTCTTTCTATTCCTGGTTTGCTAGTTTAAAAGAGACTTAAGAGACAGAATAACCAAGTGTCATCAGTTTGGCTGCTGATTTCAACAAACAAAATTTAGACAGTTTTTTAGATATTTGAGGTAATTCGATCACTTTAGCAATTTTATTATTTTTATTATTTTACAGAGACAGGGTCTCACTCTTGCCCAGGCTGGAGTGCAGTAGTATAATCATAGCTCACTGCAGCCTCGCACTCCTGGGCTCACGCAGTCCTCCTGCCTTGGCCTCCCAAGGGGCTAAGACTACAGGCAATGCCCCTGCACCTGGCTGCTTTAACAGTTTTTAAGTGTACAGTTTAGTGGCATTAAGGACATTCACGCTGGTTGTGCCACTATCTCCACTTCATCTCCAGAACTTTTCCCTCTTCCCAAACTGAAACTGAAACATGAACTTCCCATTTCCCTCTCCCCAACCCCTGGTAACTATGATTCTCCTTTCTGTCTCTACGGATTTGACTAGTCTTGGTACCTCATATAAGTGGAATTGTACAATATTTGTCCTTTTGTGGCTGGCATATTTCACTTCACATAATGTCCTCAAGGTTCATCCATGTGGTCCCATGTGTCAGAAGTTCCTTCCTTTTTAAGGTTGAAGAATATTCCGTTGTAGGTCTGTACCACATTGTGTTAATCCGTTCATCCATCAGTGGACGTGTGGGTGGCTTCCAGCTTTTGGCTATTATGAATAATGCTGCTATGAACATGGGTGTACAAATACCTGTTCAAGGCCTGCTTTTAATGCTTTTGCATATATATCCAGAAAGATCATTACTAGATGATGTCAACTTTATGTTTGTTTGAGGAATTGCCACACTATTTGCTACAGTGCCGTGCCATTTTGCATTCCCATCAGCAAAGCACAGGGGTTCCAGTTTCTCTGAATCCTTACCAACCCTTGTCAGAAAATGCCCTTTTTTTTTTGAGACACGATCTCACTCCCTGCAACCTCCGCCTCCCAGGTTCAAGCAATTCTCCTGCCTCAGCCTCCTGAGTAGCTGGGACTACAGGTGAACGCCACCACACCCAGCTAATTTTTGTATTTTTAGTAGAGACGGGGTTTCTCCATATTGGTCAGGTTGGTCTCGAACTCCTGACCTCAAGTGATCTACTCACCTCAGCCTCCCAAAGTGCTGGGATTACAGGCATGAGCCACCGTGCCCAGACAGAAAATGGCCATCTTTTCATAGATCTCTATGAAGTAGAGCTGAAGAAGGAGAGGAGTTACTGGTCACCACTGCCTGCATAGCAGCCATGCCTATCTATGACACATGAGCCATTCACCCATTGACAGGCAGATGACCCTCCGCACAGGCTGCCTTGCTCTTAACCATAACCAGGCCTAGGTTTTCCACGTGAGCCTGCCTGTACAACTTCCATCCTGTCTCTAAAAGAGAAAGGGAAAGGAGAAGAACAGAACACTGTATTTGACTTAGTGATACACACATGTAGTAGAATTGTTAGGTTTTAAAGGGCCAGAGGAACGATAACCGTTATTTATTCCCGATGTGACATACCTCTGGGCAGAGGCAGTTGGAGAGGATCAGGAAGAAATACAACAGTCTCAGTCATTTTCTGGTTTTCGAGTTGGGTGATGGTTTTCTTGGTGCTTTATTATTATGCTTCATTATCTCCATAAATTACATACATCCTTTTGTGTGTATAATTACATAATTTACGTTTTAAATCTTAAACCAGTGACTTTTATTCCTTAAGGCTTTTGTTCCTACGAGTCAGCCAAAGGTCTAGGACAGGTCAGAAATTTCCGCTGGTATGGTCTGAGGCAGAAAGGAAAGAATAAAGTGAGTTCCATGAAGCTACATTTGTTCCCTATGTCCTCCCCATTTGATTTAGTGTTAAAAGGACTTTTAGCAGTGCAGTCGTGGAGTTAGAGATTGGAATTGGCAAACAGAAAAAGCAGATGACCTTGTGTAAGGTCATTACCATTTCAAAAAATGTCTTGATTGGTCCTTGAAATTAAAAAATTCTAGGAATTATTGCCTCAGAGAATACAGCCCTGCATTCAGGAGCCAGCCACCAAGGCTGATGCCTAGTGAGATTTCACTTACTGCACTTTCACAGAATGCATCACTTTAATTGAGAAGGCTAATGTAGAGGGAGCAGCCATCAGCCCTATCTGTAGACTTATGAATAAATTTGAATTACTCGGCAAAGACAGACTTGGGCTCAGAGGACCCGGTTTCTCAAATAACAGCCAATGATGATCGCAGCTAACATTGAGCATTGATGCTATGCCATTGGCTGTCTTGTATAGATTGTCTCATCTAATCTTTAGAAAGGTTATTATTTCCATTTAACTGATACTGAAACTTTACCTCAGCCTCATATAGGTAAGGAAAAAAAAAAGCTAGAATTCAGCACCAGTGTTGCAGTTTGCCATGTCACCAACACACAGGGCAAAGCTTATGACCCAGCCTTGGAAGTCATTCAGCACCACTGTTGAAGACTTTTGTTCTCTTGGTCCAAAACAGGTTGAAGAGCCAGCCCAGACTTAATTGTGACTGTATCTGGCCCCACCATCAGTAAGCCAAATGCTAGTGGGTACAAAGTAGGAACTGAGGGCTGAATTTGGAACTCAGTCCTCTCCCTTTCTCTCCTATTCATGTTTCTTGAACTGTCTGGCATTTAAGGAGTCTTGAATTATATAGATTGAATTGTTGAGCTCGTTGGAAATGTTACTGTTTTACCATTGTGGTGTTCAAGCGCGCATACAGGCAGTAACCTAATTGTATTTATTTTTTTTATATCCCTATGAGACATTAGCAAAGGCGCTGTGTAAATTCAATTGCAGGCAAAAGAGTTGGGAAAAGGGAGGAGTTCTGAGCAAACATTAGTGATCAGTGGTTGGGGTATCATAAGGAGAGTGAGGAAGGTGGTTCAGCTTTGAGGTAAGAGGCATAGGAGCAGTTTTAAAGACCACAGAGTAATGGGATGGGCATGAGAGCTTAAAAGCGTGTGAGTAGCAATCAGAGACTTGTGGATGGCACTAAGGAAGCCGTGCATCTTTTCTAAGAAGGATAAAGGAAAATAGAGTGCTTCAAGATAATGTTGTTTTGGTAGAGGAAAAATTGGAACAATCGGAAAAATCTACATAGGAGGCATGGGTTCTATTTTACATTGTAATAAAATGAATGCTTTGAACTGTGATTCTGTTTTCTCATTTTTGGATTCTTTATCTCCTCACATCTTCAAATCTGTGAGCATTTGCCAAGATTCTTCCTCAGCTATACATATTGCTTCCCAGCATTGCACAATCCTTATCCTTAAGAGTTGCATGCAGTTCGTCCCCTTCCTGGCACGGTCAGACTTCCCTTCTCTCTCCTCCCCTGGCTTGTCCTCCCGTCCCCCTTTCCCTTGTTGTGTTAGTTGCCTATTACCGTGTGACAAATCTTAGTGGTTTAAAACAACAATGAGTTTCCATCTCTCACAGTCTAGTGAAATGACCAGGTTCAACTAGATGGTTCTTCAAGGTCTCTTATGTAGCTGCAGCCGGGTGGTGGCTGGGGCTGAGTCATGCAAAGGACATCCAAAATGGCGTCTTCATAACACTTCGGGTGCCTCAGCTGAGGTGCTTGGGGACAGCAAGCACCTGTCCCACCTGTCCCTTGGGGACAGGCGGGACAGTTTGTGTGTTCTGTCCCTCTCTTCTCCCACCCCACCCCCCATCTGTGTTCTCCTCTCCTACCCCTCCGTATAGCTTCTCTACATGGCTAGCTTGAGCTTCCTCACAACATGGACGTTTCAGGGTAGTCACACTTCTTATATGACAGCTGTCTTTTCTCAGATAAGCATTCCAGGAAGCCTAAGTGAAAGGAAGTTCAAAGCTTATGACCCAGCCTTGGAAGTCACTCAGCACCACTGTTAAAGACTTTTGTTCTGTTGGTCCAAAACCGGTCATGGAGCCAGCCCAGAGCCACTGAAAGAAGGCAGACCACCCATGGACATGGATGCAGGGAGGTGTGGTTTATTGGGGATGACATACCTCTCAGAAGACCAGCTGCTACATTTCTCCTTTATTAAAAATGTCTGCCCCTTTCTCTGCTCCTTATAACTGAAATATCTTAAAGTTACTGTCTTATATCTTATTTCTTATATTTTTCTCATTATTTATAGGAAAGAAGTTTACTGAAAGACTTCTTTGAACAATTCTTGCACAGCCTCTCAAGCAAATCTTAAAATATTATTTTCATTTAGTAATATTACAATTAAGCCTCCAAAAGGCTCTATAGAGAAAAGCTGTGTGACTGTTTTTTTAGAAAGTCTCTTTGGAAAATCAGATTTGATTCACTTTTTAACCAACGATGATAACATATCAAACTTAAAAGGCAGATCGGTTTTAGGGAAAAGTGATACACCATCATGTGTGGGTGTCCTTGGGTGAACTTCCCAACAATATTGCTTTTCATGCATAGCCAATAATTAGAAAACCTGCTTGCTTGTTGGGGCTAAACTGTGGTTTACTTTTCTGGTTGGACCTCTTTTTGCTTATATTCAAGCTTTTATAGAAGCCAAAGCTTATTCTTTTTTAACTCTCAGAAAAAAAGAGTGAGCTCGAATCTAAAAAATGTGTAATTACATGGCAGTTTCAGAAATTCTTTTTAAAAAATCTTGTACCTATAGATGGCTTAACGTTACTTAGCTTCTGCAAATGCCATTGAGGACTTAGATAGCTTTTCTTTCTCTCTCTCTCTCTTTCTTTTTCTCTATTTCTTTCTTTCTTCCTCTCTCCTTTTCTTTCCTTTCTTTTTTCTTTTCTTTTTTTCTTTCTTGAAGCTAAATCTCCAAAGGTCTTCTCTGGTAATTATGAAAACCAACACATGTAGAGAAAGTGGGAAGTTGGAGGTAGCTAATGATTTGGTAATTTTTCTACCCACAAACCCTGGGAACACTCTGCTATAAGGATTAATTTGCTCCTGAGATTTCACTTTGGTTGCCATTAAGAAAACAAGAACAGGAACAGCAAAGCAGAAGTGTTTCCTAGCTCTGGAGAAAAGAGTCAAGGATTTATGGTGGGGAGCAGAGTGCTCCTTTTTTCCTTTTACAGCATTTAGAAATGAAGCATCTGAAGTTCGATAGCACTTCTCTCCCACGGGACTTTGTACAGACATCTAAAAGCTGACTGAAAAATGAGAATCAGTAATTGCAGTTTCTCATTTGTCTTCATGTTGGTCCAGGAAAAAGATTTTATTTTAAAACTGTATGTTGTCTAGCTTCACTGCAGTGTCATTGATAAATAAACATTTTATATATTTAAGGGGTACAAAGTGATTTGATATACCAATACATTATGAGGTGATTACCACTATCAAGTTAATTCATGTGTTTATCACCTCACAGTGACACCCCTTTATTTTTTTGTGGTGAGAACGTTAAGATCTGCTCTCTTAGAAATTTTAAGTGTGCAATACAGTATTAACTCTTGTCATCATGCTGTACATTAGGTCTCCAGAATTCACTAGTTACGTGTAACTGAACCTTTGTACCATTTGACCCTTCCCCAAGCACTCCTCCTCCCTCCCAGCTCCTGGTAACTCTGTTCTATTTTCTGCTTCTGTGAGTTCCACTTTTTCAGATTCCGCATCTAAGTGAGGTCGTACAGTGACTGTCTTTCTGTGCTTTGCTTATTGCATGTCACGTAACATCCTCCATTCATGTTGCAAGTGGCAGAATCGCCCTCCTTTTTAGGACCGAATACAAACCCATTTATGCACATATCACATTTTCTTTCTCATTCATCCATCAATGCACAGTCAGGTTGATTCCATATTAAAAAAAACTTTTAGATTCTATTCCTTGCCCCCAGTTTTTTCTTTTTTCTCTTTTTTTTTTTTTTATGTAAACCATAAGAAAATAGCAGTGGCTCCGCTGGTGATTTCCTTCCGCATCTTCGTTCTCCTATGTGGGATCCACATGCAGATTAAATGGGGGTTCCAGCAGCTTCCCGGTATGGAGAGTCCCTCCCCTCAGAGTCGTGGGGCCCTCAGGTTCTACCAGGAGGAGGAAGGCATAAACATTTCCAATGAACAGGCAAATTACACTTCAGGCCGAGGCAAAATGTGTTGCCCAACTCCCCTTTCCCACCCTCAGCCATCCCCACCGATGTTCAGCTCAGGGCTGCCCTTGGTTATGTCAACTGCTGGTGGTGACATGTGAACCAGCTTGAGGAGGGAAGAGTAGCCCGGAGGAAAGGGGACCAGGGGAGCATAACGGGGTCAGGATGGGCAGACAGGTTCTTCTTCACTGCTTCAATAATTCTCACACCTTTTCCTGTGAAATCATATTCTTCCCATTTTTTGCAGATGAGAAAACTTTAAGCCAAGAGTTTTCATAACTTGTGCTCATGCAAATTCATTCAAATAAGTATACATGCAGAAGTATTTAAATAAAAGCTAAGAATTCTGCCTGTCTTGGGTTACATGAATGATTTGCATCTCATCCTCACAGGCCAGCCTGTGGTCTGTGCACCACCTGATTGATTCCCCTAATTAGCCGTGGGTAACTGGTAATCCACCTATGAAGTCAAATGGGGAAACTTTGGTGAGGTGAGCCCGTGGCACTTAGTCAAGTAACAATAGTTGTCACTCTCTCTTGTTTAATCTTATAGTGGAGTACGACAAGGAGTTCTCCCCTCGTCAGCGACACCACAAAGAGTTCAAGTTCAACTTATCCCAGATTCCTGAGGGTGAGGCGGTGACGGCTGCAGAATTCCGCATCTACAAGGACTGTGTTGTGGGGAGTTTTAAAAACCAAACTTTTCTTATCAGCATTTATCAAGTCTTACAGGAGCATCAGCACAGGTATGAAGGCTCGAGAAAGCCCCAAAGGTGGTACTGGCCCCTGTTTCCCACCCTCTGTGATAACGATAACCCCGACTGTCTGTGGAGGGTGACTTGGAGTTCAGGGGCAGCGTGTGAGTACAAGGAGGTGGGTGTTCTAAATGGTAGTGTTTAGCTGGTGAGTTCTTTTGCTATTAAGTTGATTTTCCAAGTAATTATTTTTTCCTAAGCAAGCTAGTGAATGTATTTATTATAATCATCCTTTGTGATCAGATAACTCCATAATTTATTGGGAGTAAAATGTTCCCACTGTTGTTTAGTCCTCATTTTGAATGATAGGTAAGGGTGGCTAAAATAAATTCATACCTTAAAATTATGTGATGCTTATAAGTGATAATAATTCAGGTGAATATGAGGCTGTGTATTTGTGCACATAAGATACACACACACGTGTATCTTTGAGTAAATGTGTGTGATGTATTTTTTTTTTAGCATTTGGATACAAGGGGGCAGTAGACATTTTCCATGTCTATATTATTCTTGGTTTCTGAAACAAGCCCAGACCATTTTACAAAAGAACTGCAGTGAAGTATGTTTATAGAGCTGCCTGGCAATACAGAAAAACTTCCATGGAGCGATTGTTGGAGGACCGGAAGGGCTGAGGGATGAAATATGGTAGTTGTTAGTATAGAAAAAGCCAATATGGCCAGGTGCGGTGGCTCACACCTGTAATCCCAGCACTTTGGGAAGCTAAGGTGGGTGGATCACTTGAGGTCGGGAGTTTGAGACCAGCCTGACCAACATGGAGAAACCCTGTCTCTACTAAAAATACAAAATTAGGTGGGCATGGTGGTGCATGCCTGTAATCCCAGCTACTCATGATGCTGAGGCAGGAGAATCTCTTGACCCAGGAGGCAGAGGTTGCAGTGAGCCGAGATTGCGCCATTGCACTCCAGCGTGGGCAACAAAAACAAAGCCCCATCTCAAAAAAAAAAAAGGAAGCCAATAGAAACCAAAGACCTCGAATTTGGCTTAGTATTTAGGGGTCAGTTTAGTAAGTCAGTGAGAATCAAGGCCTTTATGCACAGTGGATTAGTATTACTATGTCGTTCTTAATGTGTACAAGGTAGAAATTAGCAGGTGATATGATGGTCTGGCAATTATACAGCAGCTACAAGGATAATAGTGAAGGGAAGTGAACATATAAAGGGAGGGAACTCCACACTTCCAGACTCCATAAGGGATTTGTCAGCTTTGGTTTCATAAACTAAGTCCAGATTCCTGCTTTTGGTCTTGTGACTCTACTGACTTCCCAAGAGTTTCCAAAGGCTTAAGAATGACTTGGGTTTTTCCTGGATGTATTGATCTCTGTGTGGGTCTGTCACAAATACACACACTGAACTTGTAAGGAGCATTAATTTGCCCTGTGAAAGATTCGTTTTAGTTTTGAAAGCACTGCCGGCATCCAGCCCTCGTGTATATTTAAGTCTATAATAGGGAAACACAGAAGAAGGACAGAGGCTGATGCCATACTTTGGGACATTTCATGGTATGAATGTACATGCTGATGGCTGTAGGTAATTCATAGCTAGGACAGCTACATAATGAGTAAAATGTAGCCATTGTGGTGTCTTGATAATGGATCACAATTTTGGAATGAAAGGGAAGTCTTCTGATATCTAATTCTCACTCCTAAATAAAAGTCTATGCAATGGCTTAACTACCGAGGGCCACTTTTGAAAGGTACATTTTTGTGCTGCTAGATTTTTGTCAGTTGATACTTCAGAGAGAATTGGTATTCGCTGGCTCTTTGGAACTGTTTTAGCCATTGATTTTCAATCTGCCTAATTATTCCATTATATTTCTCTGGTTAGAATAACCTATTGGCTTCTTTTTGGCTCAGAAATTTATTGGGAATACATGATTTTCTCCATCCTGCAGGAAAAACTTTATCGTGAAAATGCCAGGCTGGGAGTTAAGTGACTATGGCATTTAAAAAAATTGTTATTTGCTTTTGAAAAGAGAGAGAAAGTTAGGAGAACATTTGTAAGGTTTATACTGAACTCCAGCCAAAAAATAACAGCTGCCCTGTGCTTAGGATGGTGGTGTCATACTTCCTCGAGGCCAGGAGTGAGCTTGGAAAAGAAAATCCTGAATGGTCCCAACCTTTGATGACTCTCTATCAAAGCAGAGAGTTGTAGTTTCTTTGCCTTCTAGGATGGGAGCATCTGGCACCTGTGTGTGTTTCGTTGCTGTGCATAGGAAGGGGGGAGTTCTGGGAGAATTGGGAGAGTTTCATGCTTTTGAAGGGCTCCAGTTTGGCCAGGAGGAGATTTTCTTTTCTTATCTGTGGGCCAGGAGCCAGGCCTCCTGCCACCTCCTAGTGTTCTTCCAGAGGCCTCCAGATTCAGCTGCAGGACTCCTTCCAGGGGAAGGTTTGATCTCCCCATCTGTACCGTCTTGGGGTGCCTTAGCTGAAAATAATTCTCCAGGCTTGTGAAGAAATGTATTTGTCTAATCTGTGTTTAAGTGAAATTTGTAGTATTTGATGGATTAACTCCATTTAACAACTGTTTGTGTTACAAAATAGTTGGCCGCCTTGAAAAAGAAAAAACAGAGTCAGAGTTTTAAATGCTGAGTCACACACTCAGCTGAGGGGGCAGTAGTTATGTGTCGGGCCTTCCGATGTTAAAGGCAGTTAGGAAGCCTGACCCAGGGAGGGTCAGGGAGGATTCTTGCAAGATGGGCTTTTGCTGTGAACTCTGCACAAACATGTTTCTTTGATAAGAAATCACTGGACCAGGTAAGTTTAAAAAGAAAAAAGGTGGCTACTTGAATAGATGGTGCTTTTAGTAAGAACAAGGAAACACTTGATACTTTTAAAAGTCGAGAATAAGCCCTTAGATGAAGTCTATGTCATGGGAGATTTGAAGCACCTCATAGATTAGAGTGAAATCAGCAACCTAATAGTGAAACAGTTTTTGCAAAAATCACAGTGGCAAGGGAAATCTGACTTAACTGACTCCATCTTGCTTCTACTTGGCTAAATTGCTCTTGCTCATTCTTATGCAGAGGCCATAATGGTCCTTTCCTTGAACGGATCCCCTACTTGTTTAGAAATTGAAACTCTATTTGTAAAGAGGTCACAAGGTTATGGTAGGGGTTAGGCTTTGCTATAGACATAAACAGTGACCTGCCATTGATGAACTTGCTTGTCTATAAGTTGCTGACTGCCCCAGAATCATGTAACTGAGGCTCACAAAGTTTATAACTTCCCCAACTACACCTATAGATAGCATCACTATTGTGAAACCGAAAGAACTGGTCTTTGAGATATTTTTCAGATTTAGCATTTTGGTAGACCACAAGATGCCACCTGGTCTTGGAATTCCTTCCCAGGAGCTAACTCAGCGACATAAAGACAGTTTTAGTCACACCTGTGATTTCATCCTCGGTCAATCAGTGATTTCAGTTTCCCCAGCCCCCTGCCTGCCAAAATACCCTTAAAAAACTCTAGCCTCTACATTCTCGGGGAGGCATATTTGAGAAATACCTCCTGTCCTACTAGTTGGCTGTCCCTGTGATTATAAACCTCTTTCTTTGCTATAATACCTGCTGTTTTCAGTGCATTGGTTTTTTGGGCAGTGGGCAAGGAGAATCCATCAGACTGCAGCAACAGTCTGCATCATTATTGAGTACCACAGGATGCCTTTGCACTTTATTTTTAGAAGTTTACTCCATGGTATTGCGTGGTGTTTAAAAGATGAGTTTGCTGTTATAAATCATTGTGTCCTTGTGATGATGCAGGTAAAAAATTGCATTTATATAGTAACACTTCTCTTACATTTTCTCATTAGATTTTACCATGGCCCCATCAGGTAGATAGGGCAGGTATGTTATCTTTGAGAGAACAAAGCATGGCACATTTGAATTTTGCCAAGGCCAAATAATTCCTGAACGGTTGTCTGCTATGCTTCCTAAAAGTGGTTTCGACGATGTAGGTACAGTCTAAAAATAAAGATGAAGTGCTGGAAAGAGGTAAGCAACCTCCTTATGACACATCCTCACACCTCCATTTCCTTAGCTTTGAAGCAGACGTCCCAAGGATGTTTCTGTTTGAATGGCAAATGAGAGAGTTTCATAGGTAGTGAAGAGCTGTGTCTGTTAGAATTCAGACTCTGGTACTTTGATGTCTAAGACCTTCCTACAGAAAACCTTTGCAAAACTTGGTTTTTTTGATCTCTTGATCAACCACTGGTCTATTAACAGCTTTTCTAGAGAAGGGAAGTGCAAGGGAAGAAAGACTGGAATAAATTTACACAAAAGTATATATACTTGTTCATAGTGTTATACATTTGTCAATTTACTTTTCACAACATATACTCATCTTTATTCTGTTAGTACTTTGTATCAATAGTTAAATTTTGAGGTCGTTAAAGAATATCATTTTCTTCTACATTGTTTTATTGGTTAAAGGCATACTTTTACTGTTTGTAATTGAATTTTGTATACCTAGAAGTCAAAGAGCATCTCTTGAAAGCCAACTAGAAATTTTAACAGACACGTTCAATATCTGAATCGTGGTCCTGTTTCGTCCATGAATCAGCCACGCTTGTTTCTGCTACTTTTGAAATTCCGTATTCTACTCTCTGTGTTTTGACATTCTTATTGCTTGGCAGTTGATGGTCTATCTTCTGTGTGTACATTTCTTCTCCATGTTCTTATGGTACAGTCTTTTGGGAGACATTTGAGAATTACCAAATTTAACATTTATGTTTCATTTAAACAATGTCCCATCTTACTCCTCTGTCTACAAACAGGCAAGGATGTTTTTGTAATTTGATTTTAGAGTTTGGTTTATATGTTCATCTTAACTTCAGAATCCTTGGGATTTGAAGAAATGCATCTTAAAATCAAGGAGGGAACTGCTGCTCTATAGTTGGTTTTCACGTTTTTAATACATTTTTATTGAAGTTAAGGCTACATATAAAATTTACCATCTTTACCATTTTTAAGTGTATAGTTCAGTGGTAATAAATACATTTATATTGTTTTCTTCCCCCTTCATCCCTCCCTCCCTGCTAAAACGGTAAGATTTTCTCAGGCCAGCAGAGAAGGCTGCTGCTGGAGTCTGCAGGAACAATCCCACACTGAATTATTGCTTTCATTTTTGACAAAATTAACAAGAGCTTACCTATTTTACAGATAGAATATAATTGTCCCAGGAGAGAAAAGAGTAACAAAACATTTTCCAGAATTTGTAGTTCAATACTGCACTCTGAACCATTCACAGAGATAGGGAACACAGGAATAAGTTAACAAAGAAGAATGAAGATGATTCAGATTTGCAGATGTTTGAATCATGGTATGAGTACCCAAGACCAAGTGGGATGTAGAAGTTTTGAGCTCAGCAGAATGAGCTGAACTATAGTAGTAGATTTTTGAGACCATAGGTGAGCCATGAAGTAGATTACATAGACCAGATGTGTAAGAATAGAAAATCTAATTGACCCTGTACTGTTTATTGAAAATACTATCTTTTTCTAAAGTACTTTAGTGACATCTTTCTCACAAATTAGGTGACCATATATATGCAAGTCTGTTTTTTGGATCTTTATTCTGTTCCATGGGTTAATCTTTCTCTTCTCGTATGGATACTGCACTGTCTTAATTCCTTTAGTTTTATAATAAGGCATGATATGTGGTGTGTAATCTCAAAATTGTTCTTGAGACTTTCTTAGCTATTAATGGCCCTTCACATTCCCATATAAATTTTAAAATCAGTTTGTCTCTTTCCATAAAAAAACAAAAACAAAAAAGCTTGCTGGGCTTCTGTTTGGAATTGCATTAAATCTAGAGATCAGTTTGGAAAGGATTTACATCTCAGCCATAATGAGTGTTTTGGTTCAGGAATGTGGCATTTACCTAGGCCTTCTTTAATAACTCTCAATCACATAGTTTTTTTGTATATCTTGAACATTTTTATTAGATAAATTTTAGGTATTGAAGTTTCCGATGCTGTTATAAATGGCATTATTAGTTTTTAAAAATTTCGGTGCCTAATTGGTTTTTGCTGACATATAGCATACCATTGATTTTTATTTGTATCCAACAACCTTGCAAATTTACATGTTAATTCAAATAGCTTTTTTGTATGGCCTTTTGAAATTTCTGTGAATATAATCTATAAATACTAGCTTTATTTTTTCTTTTCAATTCTATTTTTTGCTTCTCTTTTTCTTATTTTATTGTGCTGGCTAGGACATCCACAACAATGTTGAAATCATTCAGATTTCTGTTAGATTTTTTAATCTCAGGGGTAAAGTTTTAATATTTCATCATTAAGGATGATGATTGCCTTAAATGTTTTTGTAGATGCTCTTTATTAGATAAAGGAAATTCTTATCCATTGCTAGTTTTCTAAGAGATTTTTAAAATTAGGAATTGGCCTGGATTTATCAAATGTATTTTCTGAATTTTGGGACAATCATATAATTTTTCTCCATATAATGCTATGTGTCTGCCATATGAAATGACTTTTAAATATTAAACTAACCTCATGTCCCTGGAACAAGCTCAACTTGTGATTTATTATTCTTTTTATATCAGGCTGGATTCAAAGACCATATGATAACTCTGCTATCTGAATCACCTACAAGTCTATTTCCATTATCTGTTTGTTCCCTTGATTTTTCCTTATTTGGTTTTATTTCCTGGCAAGCCTGCTAATTTTCCATTTATGAAATTCTGGACATTATTTAAGAAAAAAATTATAGACACTGTTATCTCCTTCCAGACCAGATTCAATGTTCTACTGTAAGGCAGACAAAAATCACCTTTTTCTTTTTGTTCCAGTTTAGGCAGGGTCTAAGGATATATTAAGGCTTATCTGTTTCTGGTTTTCCTTTCTCCTAAAGTTTAGCCCTTTCAGCTGTTAAGTCTAGGATCCTGGGCACATTGGCTCACATCTGTAATTCAGCACTTTGGGAGGCCGAGGTGGGGTGATTTCCTGAGCCCAGCAGTTCAAGATCAGCCTGGGAAACATAATGAGACCCTGTCTCTACAAAAATAAAACAAATTAGCCAGGCATGGTGGCTCATGCCTTTAGTATCAGCTGCTCAGGAGACTGAGGTGGGAGGATTGCTTGATCCTGGAAAGTCAAGGCTGCAGTGAGCTATGATTGCACCACTGCACTCCAGCCTAGGCAACAAAGCAAGAACTTGTCTCAAAAAAACTTTTTTTTATAATTAACAAAATCTTTTAAAAATAACATAAAAGTGACCAGGCGCGGTGGCTCATGCCTGTAATCCCAGCACTTTGGGACGCCAGGGTGGGCAGATCATGAGGTCAAGAGATCAAGACCATCCTGGCCAACATGGTGAAACCCCATCTCTACTAAAAAATACAAAAATTATCTGGGCATGGAGGCATACGCCTGTAGTCCCAGCTACTTGGGAGGCTGAGGGAGGATAATTGCTTGAACCCAGGAGGCAGGGGTTTCAGTGAGCTGAGATTGCACCACTGCACTCCAGCCTGGTGCCTGGTGACAGAGTGAGACTCTGTCTCAAAAAAACAAAACAAAACATAGAAGTCTGGAATGTTTACAAGAGCCCCTCTTCCTTGGTGGACTCTGCACTCAATTTTTTAGCTCCCCAGCACTGTGAGACTGCCAAAACCTCTGCTTTGCTTTTGAGCCTCTACACAGTTTCTTTCTGCTTGTTTTCTCAACTTCTCATCCCATGTAAACACAGCTTAATATCTGGCAAATACCTCAAATGGAAATGTTGAAGTTCAAGGAGGTCAGGACTTGAAGAGCCAAAGTCCTAGAGGAAAGGGACTACATAGAAGTGACCCAGGCTTCTATGAGATCACTTTTATGAGCTCATTTCCATGAAGCTCCCTTTTTTTCTAGGACTTTAGCTCTTCTCACACATTAGCTGCCTTGAATTTTGATTTTCTCTCCAGCCAGCGATATTGTGTAAAGCTCTAGGCTGCTGCCACTTTCTGTTTGGTGTCTGTGCCTCATACTAGAAATTATCAAATGCCTGGAAAGGAGAAGGCAGCAGCAAACACAAGGCTCACATTCATGCATTTTCTTTCTCCCTGAGGTCATGACCATCCAGCGTTGCCTTGCTTGGTTGCTCTAAGAGGACCTCAAACAAGTTTGGTTTTTTGTTAATCTAGTTTTTAGTTTGATACATCATGACCAGAAGCTTAAGTCTTTGAAGTATAGTATGTTTTATCATTTTTATTTGGAAATCTTTTTAATGCATCCCTACAAATGTTGACATTTGGTTCAGTAATGAAATGGCATAGTCCTGGAAACAAGATCTGGACCTAGCGGTTGATCCAGTTCCAGGGTGGAGGAGAGTAGTTTCTTTAGAAGAGCATTACCTATAGACTGATTGCTCTGTAAAATCTGTTGGATTTTCAATGTTGCCTGCTGAGATGAAGATAAAAGTTCACCCTTTTAGATACCTGAGACGGGTTTCTTTTTTGAAGAGAAGGGCAAATTTGAGAAAACCAAGATGGGAGAACACTATTATAGTTTGGGCAGAAGGAAACCAAAGCCTTTATCCCTGTGCCCAACCACACCTTTTTATCTTTCTGGGTCTGGCTTTCACAGGTATGATCCTTAGGGACTCCTGAAATCCTACTGCTGACTTGATAATCTCTGGCTCCCTCTGTGTGGGCCTCAGGCAAGCAGTGAGCTTTTCAGTATTTGTTCCTTTGCCCTTGAAAACGGGATAATACAAGTGACCCATGGTTCAGGTTATGCAACTGGTTAGTGTCATCTTCATAGTCAAGGGCATATGATTTATACCTAGAATGATCTACTTGAAAAAAAAAAACTGCTCAAGGAGCTATCAGACCTTGTTTCTCAGCCTATGTTCTATTCTTTGTAAGGCACGGGGTAGAAGAGAATGTTTCAGAGAGGAATTAAAGTTATAAAGAATCATATACTCTCAAAAGAATGCTAAAACATTTTATGCTGGCGAGGAGAGTCAGTAGGTGATAGGCAGGAGACGCTGTTCTTTGGGAATTGCTTATCTTTTTGGTAAATGCGAAGAGAAGAGAAAACAGGCTTTTATTTCTGGAAACTATGCCTTATATATTTATAATTCATGCCTAGAAACAGATAGCTTTGGTTACGTGTGTCTCCATACGAAGTTGTCCAGCTTTGTGGGAGGCAGGCCATGCCAGTGATTAAGATTACTTTATAGCCCCATGAATAGGTACACCTACTGTGTACCCATGAAAACTAAAAAAAAACTTTAAAAAAAGATTACTTTGTAAAACATCTTTTTAAAAAAAGATAATAGCATTTTTACTATTCCATTTCTCCACCTTGGACAGGAATGTGGAAATTTAGGGTTGGTGATAAGAACCAGAACATGTAAGATTTTCATGTAATATGTTTAAAAGATAGCCAGGGCTGGGCGTGGTGGCTCACACCTGTAATCCCAGCACTTTGGGAGGCCAAGGCAGGCGGGTCATTTGAGGTAAGGAGTTCAAGACTAGCCTGACTGACTGTTGAAATCCCGTCTCTACTAAAATATAAAAATTAGCTGGATGTGGTGGCATGCACCTGTAATTTCAGCTACTCAGGAGGCTGAGGCAAGAGAATCACTTGAACCCAGGAGGCGCAGGTTGCAGTGAGCCAAGATCATGCCACTGCACTCCAGCCTGGGTGACAGAGCAAGACTCCCTCTCAAAAAATAAATAATAAGTAAGTTAATTAAAAATAACAAGTGGCGAACTCCGCACTTGATCACTGGTGAAGGTTAGAGTATACCCCAGTGTATGGAAGCTTTGTTGTGTTTATGTGGCCAAAGAGAACAGACTGGGTAGCCATGAATTTGTATAAAGTTACCATCCTCTTTCTCCTCTTACCCTGCCTTGGACATACAGAACCAAGACTTCTAATAACACTGATACTTGGACTTGATCTTACCCGCAATTCTGTTTATTAGCCAAATTCAATGACTCCCTGAGGGTTAAGCCAATCCATAAGACACATTGACTTGTGGAGCAGCCTACATTTGGTTTGCACTGTTTTAGAGAGTGGAGCAAGAAATCTCAAAAGCAGATAGCTTTCAACCCTAAGTTCGCAAAACAGCCACAGGTAGTACTTCTCATATTTCATGGAGAGGTCGTCTGGCTTTAGGTCCTTGGCTTACAAAGTGTGGTTCTTAGACCAGCAGCATCAGCATCACGGGGGAATCTGTTAGAAATACAGATTTTCAGACCCCTCCCCAGTCTTACTGAGTCAGAAGCCCCAGGGGTGAAGGGCAGCAATCCATGTGTTAACAAGCCCCCCCAGGGGATTCTGATGCAGGCTACGCTTGAGAACCACTGGTAAAAGAGCATGTACAACACATGAGCCAAACTGCCTGGGTTCATTTTCCAGCTCTGGCCTTGCTGGCTGTGTGACCATGTTCAAGCCGCTTAATCTCAATCTCTCTCTCTCTCTCTCTCTCTCTCTTTTTTTTTTTAGGTTGGGTTTTGCCCTGTCGCTCAAGCTGGGGTGCAGTGGCACAATATCAGCTCACTGCAGCCTGCACCTCCCAGGCTCAAGCGATCCTCCCACCTCAGCTCATCCGCAGCTAATTTTTTGTATTTTTTTGTAGAGACAGGGTATTGCCATGTTGCCCAGGATGGTCTCGAACCCCTGGGCTCAAGTGATCTGCCTGCCTCAGCCTCCCAAAGTGCTAGGATTACAAGCATGAGCCACATGCCGAGCCCACTTAATCTCTTTGTGCCTCAGTTTCTTCATCTGTAAACCTGTAATAGCATTAATAGTATTTACCTCTTACGATTGTTATGAGGCGTTAATGTATGTAAGTGCACATAGAACAGTCACATAGTAAACACCATGTGAAGGTTTGCTATGTGAATATTCTGACAGCAAAGTGATTTATATTGGTTTGTTAAAGATGAAATAGCCCCTACAGAATCAAAGTGCCTTTGACATTTGAAACATCTCTTCATATCATGCTAGCCATGGGGTAATATCAGAGTGTAAGAAAAATGTAAGTGTAGCCAAATATATAATAATAATGTTCATTCATCTTTGTTACTCAAATTCGTATGTGTCATGTATGCAGCAGTTTACCCTTGTTTGTAGAACTCTATTTTCAAATATATGATGCCTTTTTTAACTTTCTAATGGTAAAAGTTTAAACATAATGTAGACTCTCTTACGTAAGGAAAAAGTGAAAAGCATGGGCTTGACTCCTTAATTTTCTAAAATGGAAATGGATTTTTTTTTACTTGCATTCTGTTGGAAAATTGACTTTTTCTTATTGCAGAAAGTCATTTCTTCAGTATGTGAATGTTGTTTTGTATCTTAATTTTAACATCAAGTCCAGATGCACAAATGCAAAGGAATGTGTGATGAAGAAGTAAAAAATAGACCACAGGATCAGCTCATTGAGTATTTCATAAATCTGCTTATTTTGTATATATAAATGCCACTTTATTGAGAGCATTTTTCTAGCAAAATGGTTAGTAGTAAACACTGTTGTACTTTGACCTGGGCATTGTGACCTTGATGGGTGTGTGATTTGTCAGGAAAGGGTCGAAGCCTGTCCACGAGGAGTTCAGGTGCTTCCTACCCTTTTCTGAGGGCAAAGGAGAGAAAGGCCTGCTGTGTTTTGCCAATGGTGCTCTCTGCCTCTCGGCCCAATGGGGTATCATTGATGTGAGCATGTGCCTTGGAGACTGTGTGATAGGAGGGGACACGCAGGGATAAATCTTGCCCACAAACACCAACACTCGCAGGCACTTTCCTGCACACACCTCTTATTCTTACCTGACCCTGATGGGGGAGGCCCATTGGTGATCTTTTTTATTCATTCATTCATTCATTCATTCATTCACTCATTCATTCATTCATCCGAGACAGCAGACCAGAATTTGGGCCATGGCGATGGTGGGGGGACACCTCCTTCCTCTCCCACCCCACACCGCTGAAGGACTGGATAGAGGTTGTCTTTGTGAGTGGCTTTCTGACTCGTCAACTCTAATGCCAGGGTGAATTTTTAAAATTGTCCAGAAATCTCTTATTAGGTTTATTAATTAGTTAAGAACCTCATTTGCCCAGGATGACCACAATATGAGGAATGTCATGCTCTGGGGCTGGAATTACATGGAAAAGAGTAACACTGTTACCTCCTTGAAGATCAGAAGCATATTCACCGTGCAAATGTAGGGTCTGAGTTAGTTGAGAACAAAATAGTCAATAACTGCATTCAAAATTATCTTCCCTTGTTTTGAGATTTTCTTTCATGGCTTGCCACCTTGAGAGTATGTCACCTCAATAGGAAGGTTCAAATAATCTAGGCATGGTGATGGTTTTGGCCAGTCTCTAGGATTCTTTATCTATCAGTGACACACATTTTAGGTCAGAGCATCTCTTCTCAACTCTGCCCAGCTGAGATTTAGAAGATAAAGCTTATTTTTCACCTGGCAAAATCAGATGCATTGTCTTCGAGGCTATACTTTTACAGTACACAGACTAGGAAGGCCGTGTATCTCCGAGGAAACGTCAGTTGATGCGGGTCAGACCAGAACTGTTTTAGCGATTTGCTGTCAATAGTATCTCTTCAATATCTGAGTTATTGGGAGCTTTGAAGGTGAACCCATGAAGTTGTACCTTAAAGCTTCATTCCTTTTTCAAGTTCCTCTCCCTGGTGGTGTGAATGTGTTAGTGATGTTGTCATGCTGGACACACAGAGCATTCTGCTTGGAAGGAGGAGCAGGGCAAGATGGGGAGGGTCAACGGGGCTCCACCACAGTGCCACCACCTACAATCAACACCAGACATCGCAGGCACTTTCCTGCACACACCTCTCATTGCTACCTGACCCTGATAGGGGAGGCCCACTGGTGATCTATCTATCTATCTATCTATCTATTTATTTATTTATTTATTCATTCATTCATTCATTCATTCATTCAGAGACAGGGTCTCACTCTGCCACCTAGGCTGGAGTGCAGAGGTGCAATCATGGCTCACTGCAGCCTCCACCTCCTTGGACTCAGGTGATCCTCTCGCCTCAGCATCCCGAGTAGTTGAGACTACAGCAGTGCACTACCATGCTTGGCAAATTTTTGTATTTTTTGTAGAGACAAGGTTTCGCCATGTTGCCCAGGCTGGTCTCAAATTCCTGGACTCCGGCAATCCTCCCGCTTCAGCCTCCCAAAGTTCTATTATTATAGGCATGAGCCACCGCATCCAGCCTTCCCAACTGGTGATTTTTAACCTGTGCTTGCCCTGTGTATCTCACCGTATTTTCTGTATCCAGCTGACTTTAGCATTTATATGTGGTAAATTTCAGTCCCTTACATTATTCTGAACCCTCATACAGTACTTTCAGGCTGTGCTCTGTCTGCTTCATGATTCTACTTTTTAGATATGTGACAGCTAAGGGCCTGGGCTCTCATTAAATTCCATTTGCCCCACTTAGCCATGCGACCTTGAGACCCTCTCTGGGGCTCAGCTGTGGAAGAGACGTCATAGGTCCTGCCTTTTCTGGCTATGCTGAGGATAAAGGCTGTTGACACAATCGGTATTCGCCGTTCCTCCTTCCACTTGGTCCAGGTATCTTAAGTCCATGCTCTGCCTCACTTTCCTTCTAAAGACCCCAAGCATCGTAGATCTAAACATCGAAGTCCAAGCCTGCCTCACTGCCATGGGACCACAGAGAGCGTTCATCTTTCAAGGCACAGCCGCTACACTGCACTTGTTGACCTCACAGGCTTCTTAAGCAGGAAGAACAGGCAGTGTTCTCACTGTACAATTACAAAAGTGGGCCACAGAACAATGCAAATTCATGGGCCCCAAAGTGACTCGGTAGCAGAGTCGGGATGAAAACTGGGCTTCCCACATCCACGAATCCACACTGACCCTGTAGGTAAAATTGCCTCATGTCACGACGGGTCATCCTCATCTTCCGCCTTTGCCCTTAGTTTAACTTTTCATTTCATGTTCTCTCTCTTTAATTCATTCCTTGTCTTTCTGCTCTTCTCTGTTTTCCTCCTCCTCCTTGGATGATGTGCATCTGTCTCTTTCCCCACTTCCTCTTGGACGAGGCTGCCATTTTCTTTATCACAAAGCCTGCTCTTTAAAAATAAAAGCTCATTCTAGTCATTCTGCCAGCGATGCGACACTCATGCTTTGAACTGTATTTCTCTGTATCCTTATTATAAATCCTTAAAATGTAGGTGCCTAATGTAGTCATCAGAGGGAACTCGGCAGTAGCTTCATGCACTCTTGGGCCCTGCCTCGAGGGCAGCCTTACCCCTGAGATTCCCACCGGGTCTTGGTGCTGGAGAGTGCCAGCCACATTCTGCCCGTGACACCCACGTGTGCTGTGCTTCCTCTGGAACTGGGGCCACTTTCCCACAGTGCTGTCTGTACTGTCTGTGTTATTGCTGGATAAGGGTCTTCCGTGACCTTCCAGAACAGAACTGATGTCTTCTTACATCTGAACTTCAAAGCCTTGGCCTTCCAATCTCTGCTTGCTGTTTTCCACGGACCACCCCACCCCCACCCCACCCCCATCTGCCTGCTCACAGTTGTTACCTCAGTGATAGGGGGTAATTTGTCAACAGGGGGTGTGATACATCCACATCGGAGAGAGCTTTCAACAGGGCAGGCCAGAACGTGGTCTCCCGCAGACTCTGTTAAGCAGCTGAGTAAACGACTTTTAGCTGTGCCTACTGTTTATACTTGGAAAAGATGACAATAGAGTTCCCTTCTCCTTCTAAGCGGCCATGGAGGCAGGAGAAACTATTTACTCCTCCTCTGAGAAGTCTAACCATTTTAACTTGAGGTTTCACTGGCCTCCTAAGTATTTGATGGATTAGAGATGAAGTTCATTCATTCATCACAGGTTGTCTTTGGTAATAATCTCAATGGGACAGTATGTTATGATGGAAAGCTCTTTGAATCCACGGGGAACTAAGTCCTGTTCTTTCACTTACTAGCTTGAGATCTTGACCACATGACCGTAGTCAAGCCTGAGTCTCAGGTTCCCCAGCTGTAAAGTGGAGACAGTGACACTCTGCCTAGCTTTTAGGATTGGTGTAAGGACCAAGCAAATAGAAGATGAAAGCACTTTGTAACTTACTTAAATGTATGCTCATCTTAAATTTAGTAATTAATTTTAGTCATTTTTCTATCTCTGTAAGATACTGTAGCAAAATAGTTCCAATACCGGGAGCTTTGAGTCTTTCCATGGCCAAAATATAACCATCCCTGTCTTGGGAATCCCAAGCATCTCATTCTGGTGGCAGTGAGATGGAAACACAGATTCAGATTGTCCCTAAAGCACAAAAGTGACCATCCCCTAACACTGACCTATCATAAAATGCAGGTGGGCAGGAGACCCTCAAAAACTGTGAAAAATGTCAGTCTTCCCTGTGGAGCCTAATGGAAGGAGTGGATTCTATGACTTTTCCCCAAAGAACCCCAGCCGTAGCTCACAGCTGTGCTAGGATGAACTTTAAAATCACTCAGCATCTACCCACGGCTACACAGTCCATGTGAGGAAGAACTGGATATTCACTGCAGACCATTCAGAGGCCTTCATTAAAACAGTAGATGATTACTTGGGCGTGTGATGTGGCTTCTTGTTTCTCCTCATTTCATAGGAACAAACGTGAAGATTTTCAGTCCCAGTTTTTTTTAAAAAAAAGAAAAAACAAGCAAAGCCCAATTTGTAAATGCTCATATGGATCCTGATTTTTATCTTTTCTTAATCCTGTTTCTCACCCGCTCCTACTTTCCCTGTTTTTAGAGCTTATTAGCCATAAAGTAAGCGATTCACTAATAGTATCATAAATAAATTCTTAAAATATGATAATAGAAGTATTAAAATTTAAGCACCACTGCACTGCAGCCTAGGTGACAGAGTGAGACCCAGTCTCAAAACAATTAAAAAAAAAAGTTTTTAAAAACCCATTTATTTGTCACTTATCGTAATTCCAAAAAGATCTGTCATGAGCAGCACTGGCAAGATTTTGGGTAAAGTTGAGAGGGTCTGCCTGTGTCCAGGTGAAAGCTGATTTCTGTGAAGCGCCTTATCAGGTGTTCCTGTCTCTCCTAATTGTGTCATTCCTGTGTCCCGGGTGGTATCATGCCTCTCAGAGCCACGGCAGGTCACTGTGCATGTGCTTCACAGGTGGATGTGATCTCACTCCAGCATCTTTTATCCCGACACTGAGACAGGACAGAGTGGGAAGGAGCTTCGGGCAGTGCGCTACTCACTGGGCCGTTTTTTCTTTCTTTCAGAGACTCTGACCTGTTTCTGTTGGACACCCGTGTCGTGTGGGCCTCAGAAGAAGGCTGGCTGGAATTTGACATCACGGCCACTAGCAATCTGTGGGTTGTGACCCCACAGCATAACATGGGGCTTCAGCTGAGCGTGGTGACGCGGGATGGTAAGTTACCATCCAAGAAGCCTCCAACGTCCAGCATGGAGTCAGTTTCAGGCGTTTCCCTTACAGCATTTGTGATAGAACCGTGGGCTACAGTCAAGTCCTCAGCTTCAGGATGGCCTCATTTACTGCTCCCCCATGACTTACACGGAAAACCAAAACCTTTCCCAGAGGCCTCCTAGAGAGGAATTGAAAACAGGCTTGGGCCACGTGGAGACAGGAGGGTGGTAATATTTCCAGAAGTGTGGCGGTGGGAGGGCAGCTTTCCCAGGCAGAGGCAGGTTGTGGGGATGCAGTGAGTGAGAGAGAGGCAGACGCATCTGTTTAAATCCTGACGGATAAGCAGGTTTGCAGTACCCGCTCCTCCTGCGGCATTAGAGCCAGCAGCTTGAGGTCCCCACTGCTGATCTGTCCCCCAGGGAGGACAGAGTAACTGCAGATTCATAGTCTAGCAGAAACAGGAGCCCCCAGGAGTTCACGCCACTCCTTCATGTGATTCTGGAACTTTGAAAGGAGTGCTTTGATTCTGCTAAAAGGTGCCCTCCCACAGGTGCCAGCCAAGGTTTGGGGATGCACGATCTTCTTCACACTCATTCTCAATTATGAGCACTTGGGAAACTAGGAAGTATCCCTTAACTGTTGTAGCTACGGGAATAAATTTCTGTGGAATAAAGAGATGCATGCTTTGATTTGCATTAAAGGAGTCCACATCCACCCCCGGGCTGCCGGCCTGGTGGGCAGAGATGGTCCTTACGACAAGCAGCCCTTCATGGTGGCTTTCTTCAAAGTGAGTGAGGTCCACGTGCGCACCACCAGGTCAGCCTCCGGCCGGCGCCGACAACAAAGTCGTAATCGCTCTACCCAGTCGCAGGACGTGGCACGGGTCTCCAGTGCTTCAGGTGGGTTTGTGGGGATCCTGTGTTTCCAGGAAGCCTTCTTGGTCTCAGTGAGAGCAAAAGTTGTGTCCACAGTCTCAGATGTTGAGCAGCTTCTGCACAGCAAATCCAAAGGCGTGTAGATGTCATATGCATAATGGTACCTTGCACAGTCACAGAACGTCTGTGTGGGTTCCGAGGGCCTTCAGCATGGAACACGTGTTACCTGAAGACTCAGGCTGCAGGCTTCCTGACTGCCTGTTTATCCACACAAGCATCTTGCTGTTTGGTTAGATTTCTCCAACTCTTTTTTTGAAGTTCCATCAAAACCCAGGGAGCACCTAGATTCTTTTTTCCTAGTTGCATTATGCTGGGGAGTTATGATGTACAAGCAAACTTGGTACACTTGTGGAATATGAACTTATATTTGTCAGGGCTCTTGGCTGGAAGGGAAGAAAAGTCAAACACCCTCTAGAATGGATTTCATTGGCTCACTTAACAGAGAGGTTCAGGGGTTCTATCTTTAGGAATGGCTGGATCCATGGGCTCAGATGATATCAGGAATCTCTCTTTTTCTGTTTTTCTATTTTTCTTTGTTGGTGGAATTCTTAGTAAAACTATCTCTAATATCATGGCCAGGAAGGCAACCAGTGGCTCCAGGATTTTGTTACCCTTGGCAACCTCAACATCAGGCAGAACCCTTCTTCAGCAGAAATCCAGGGCACGACTCCAGTTGGCTTGGCTGGGGTTGCGTCCCCGACCCTGAAGTACACTGCTGGGTGGGGAGTACTCTGATTGGCCAGACCTGAACTGTATGCCCACCCTGGAGCTAAGGAATGAGGGGAGTCCCCTTCTGCTCAGAACAGACACATTCAGAGGGAAAGGGAGAGGAACTAGCCCTACTGCCTGAGTGTCAGCTGAGTGGTCCTTCAGAAATGTTCCCCCCTGGTGGGTGTGGTGGCTCATGCCTGTAATCCTCGCACTTTGGGAGGCTGAGGCGGGCAGATCACTTGAGGTTGGGAGTTCAAGACCAGCCTGGCTAACAGAGTGAAACCCCATCTCTACTAAAAATGCAAAAAATTAGCGGGGCGTGGTGGCATCTGCCTGTAATCCCAGCTCCTCCGGAGGCTGAGGCAGGGGAATCGCTTGAACCTGGGAGGCAGAGGTTGCAGTGAGCTGAGATTGGACCACTGTGCTCCAGCCTGGGCGACAGAGCAAGACTCCATCTCAAAAAAAATAAAAAAGTTCTCCCCAATGCCTTTTTAGGAAGCGGCATGGAAGTCCACCCGTGGAAGCCCAGAGGAAGGGAAAGGGGAGTGGATAGTCCCTCCCGACAGCCGGTCCCATAGCAGTTAGGATCTAATGGAAACCCAGACACTTCTGACTGTAATGCTGACGCTTGCAAGTTCTGGGGTCCTTTGGCTGTTTAAATAGCGTGAGAATCAAGCATAACGGTGAAGACTGGCAGTGGGATTTGCGGTCAGAGAACTTGTTTTTCTCATTGCTACCCTGTGATTTTGGACACATCTAATGCATTTCAGCTTCCATTTTCTCATCTGGAAGATGGGGATGATGAATGCCTTGCAGATTTCCTGGGATTCAATGAAAAGCATCAAAATCTGGCTCATAATATCACTAGAAGATTATGTATACACCATTGTAGGAAGTAGGTTCTCAGGGCATATGTTGGGATCCCTGGAAAAGAAGTAAAGTAATTCTGGAAGATGCATTAATTCTTCCAGGTAGTTGTAGAGAAATGTCATTTTTGGTGGCCAGAGTTAATGCAATTCCCCAAATTACCTATTTCTTCTTTGGGAAGCAGTGTCTCCATTTTGGGTTCCGTCTTAAATAAGCTGTCTCTTTCACCGGTAACTTGGATATGGAACTTGAGGGTCCACCACCCAGTGTGATGTGACATTTTGCTTCTTGTCATCCTGGTGTTTCTTGGAAGCATTGCTCACAGCATGGGTGTTCCTGTATTCACTGCTAGAAACAGTCAGGGTTGGGGTTTTTGAAAAAAAAAGAAGAAATGCCTGCTTTCCTTTATTCACTTCAGAGGCGGCCTGCTGAATAGAGTTAATAATCTCAGTGTTTTCCTTCCGGCTATGATGATAAAGTCTGCCAATGGTAGGCTTCAATTTATTAATGAACTGTGGTCAGTTTGGTACTGGGACCTCAGACATGGAGGCATCTCTTGAAATGCTGATTGCTTTTTAAAATTAAAATTTCACTTGATTTTATTCAGCATCCTCCCACCCAATGCACACACTGATGTTTTTAAATTGAGAAAACATGTCGTGTCCGATTTTGGTTTTAGCAATATCAACCAATAATTATTTTCCAAGTCCCTTTCAGCTTTTTTCAATCTGATGAGTTTAAATTAAATATGGATATTAATGTTGATCTAATTGGTAACAAGGTACAAGTGTCTCTGTTTTTCCCTGGTCTCCCCCACTACCCACCTCCCAAGCTAGTACTTCCAAATTTGCTTTGTCCCTTTCAACAGTACAAAGGCAAAAGGGTTCGTATCAAATCACTCTGGCCTCATGTATTTAAAGACCGCCAAGAAAGAATGACTACGAAGGATGCTCCCTCCTTCTCATTCTCTTCAAAGATCCTCTAAGTGATCTGGGAAATTGCTCGTGTCTAGCCGACTTAAGTGTTCCTTTATATTTTTGGCTCTTTCTTCCTTATTTATTCTTCCGTTAATGGGAGCGGACATGCTAAGGAAGAGATTCCTCTCCCAGAAGAGATTTCCAGAGAGATGGCCTGCTACCTGGAGAAACGGGCTGTCTGGTTTTCCTCTCCCTCGGGCTCTCCGTGAGGCCAGATGTTGCTGGGCCTTCCTGAATCTGGTAGATGTTACAGTAACAGAAAAGTGGTGTGCTCTGGCGTGACCACGGGCAGAATTTCTGCTTGTAAATCTTTTGGAAGGTGGAAGAAAAAGATTGCTTTGTCTCTCCTGCCCCTTTCTTCCTTGGCGTGCTCCCAGGGAGTTGATAGTTCTCCACCAAAGCCACCACCAGAAGCAGCCCACCAGGAATCATCCTACATCTGGGTAAAGAAGTTAGCATTCATTCATCAAATTGCCTGTCATCAGGGTGAAACATGGCAAGGAAATAAGAGGCTATTTTTGGAATTGAGCTGTCTGTGCCTGAGACGGCAAGACTAGTGCACAGCAAGGGAGAGGCCAAGAGCCCCACCGCCCACCAAAATCTACTCGAACATTTGTACTTGGCTTTCGAGCTGGACTTCCCAAACATGTGCGCTGGATAGTGGTTTGGACCGATATCTCCCTGGATGGCTTTCACTTGCCCTGGCCTCTCTGCAGCTGGCTGCTCTAAATGAAGGCTGGGTGTTGGCTGCGCTGCACTCCTCCGGGGGCCTGGCTAGCCTCTGCACGGTATCATTATTGTTTTTACATGTTTGATTAGTCCTGGTCCTAGCCGTCCTTGCCCCACTGGGGATTTTAACCAATCCACCAATTCTTTCTCTGCCTCCATTTCTTACCAGTGAGCTGCTCTGGCAACACGTGTCCTTAGGTTCTGCAGCTCCAGTTCCGTGATCTCTTCTACTTGTTATCATTCACCCTTTATGGTAGCTCTCACATGGGGTTCACTATTTGATCTTCTGGGGGACTGTGATACCACGTGGCCAATCCATGATAAGGTCCATGAACAAATGGCCTTGAAGTTCCATTGGGTGATTCTGAATTCTCATTTGGCTAATTTTCTAGGATCTTTCCAAGACCTCTTTTGAGAGGGTGTAGCTAAGGCAATTTCAAGTCAGCTGGTGAGTCGGAAGACTGCTCTGCTGCTGTGATGCGGCATTGCTCTTTGTTTTGATAGATGACAGTTTGTTTGGAAACATTATCTGCACTTTAATGATTCATGTGAAATTAGAGTAGTCTCTTTCAGTCTTGATGTTTGCGTTGTCACTACCTAGCTCTGCCAACCATCTATGACCCAGCAGCCTCTTGAGACCCTGCCTGTCCTTTGGAATGAGTCTGCCATTGCACCAGTGCCACCCGTTAGCATTTCTTTTTCTTTTTTTTTTTTTGAAATGAGCATCACTCTTGTTGCCCAGGCTGGAGTGCAATAGTGCCATCTCGGCTCACTGTGACTTCCACCTCCCGGGTTCAAGCGATTCTCCTGCCTTAGCCTTCCAAGTAGCTGAGATTACAGGCACCCACCACTACTCCTGGCTAATTTCATATTTTCAGTAGAGACAGAGTTTCACCATGTTGGTCAGGCTGGTCTCTAACTACTGACCTCAAATGATCCACCTGCCTCAGCCTCCCAAAGTGCTGGGATTACAAGTATGAGCCACCGTGCGCAGCCAGCATTTCTGAGAGTAACTACTTTTTCCCTCCTTTTCCTCCCACCCAAACATGTATCTTTAAGGACCTTGGGGGGAAATGTGGCTCTAGTACATTTAGGGATGCTGTTGACCTTCTTATTGATAGTTGTTATCTTCTGTCCTTTAAGCTTCCCAGTCGGGACCATTCAGTAGGCTTTCATCATAAAGTAACCAGGATTCCTCTCTTGCAAAACAACTGTTGGAGTAGTTTATTACAATTGTGCAATCTTTTGCTGTAGATTTCAAAGAAATCCATTCCAGACTGGGGGTCTCATTATTAGAGTGTCTTCACTACTTTGTCGTTGGCTTCCATGGGTTGGGGATGCCAGAGCTGACTGGGTCAGTCCACCGTGGACTTTCAGAGCTTGGGTAGAAGAGACACAGCTCAGGACTGTGAATTAACAGTTTATAGTTCTCCAGAAAAGTTGGGAATTTTAATTTGTCGTCGTGATCTTAAGTTTTAAGGACCTGCAGCTTGGCTTCCAGACGTCTTCGTAACGTAGAGTTTGGTTCAGGGTTTCCTGTGTGAAATCAAACCTTAATTCTCCACAGAGATGGAGGACAGGCATGGCATATGGTAATATAAAAGTTAGAATCACCAAGAAAAAGAAGTTGGAATCAACAGCTCCACTTCTGTCACGTTCAACTGTCATTTGAGGATAGTGGCTATCGAAGGGTGGAACAGACTGGAAAGTTCCCTTCTACCTCTTCCCGAGGCTCACCCCTTGCAAATGTGCAAATGGCAACAATTCTAAAAGGCAGTAAGAAGCTGCTTCTGCATGCGTTGTGAGATGCCCAAGTCATTCTCCAATCATTGCCAAGCCTGGGAGGGCACTGGGGCCAGGAGAGCCAGTCTAGGAAGTAGCAGAGAATGTAGAAGGTGTGTAGAGCACAGAGGGTCTTAGAGCTAGGTCTTTAAAGGACACCTTTGTCTATTTTTAGGACAGGTCTGTATTATTTCAGAATCAAGACAAAGGCTAAGGAGAGACCAGAGTCCCACCGAGATTAAATGGAGCCTTATGAGATCCTGAAATCTCCTGAAACAACCAAAAAATAGGGCTCGCTCTTGCTTCTCAATGCTGACCATCCAAGTTACAAACAAAACCTAGACTCTGAAAATCAAACTGTCCACCCCCCGCCCCAACCCCTCCAACTGTTAGATTATTGACAGCAGAAATCAAATCACCAGTGTGATCCCTCGTCTCCCGTAGTGTCCGTGACACAAGGAGCTGGCACCTGCTGCATGTTCCTCAATAGCTGTATTGATTCTGTTGGGTGAGTGGGAGCAAGAGGCTTGTTTTGGATAAGATGGGGCCGACAGGCCCAGAGATATGGAAAGACGGGCCAGGCCCATGAAGACAGAGGTGCCGCTTTAACAGCCTCTATGTGGCCCTCACCCTTGTCATTCTAGGAGAGGAGGGAAATTAGAGTAGTGAATTATTCCCTCTAATAAACAAGTTTCCTTTCGGAAGAGTCTGTAGCCTGAGCTCAGGAAAGCCAGGAAATATGTAGGGAGCATGGTGCTCTGTCTGATCCCCTGCCATGCTGATATTTTCTTGGCTGTGTGTGACCTGCTGAGTGGGGACACCGGGCTGAGGTGCCAGGGCCTGTGGGGTCAGCCCAGGGCGGCTGAGTGGCCCCTCTACAGAAGCCCTGGTGAGGAGATGGCTCCCTGCCAACCTCCCTCCCGTTCCCTCCTTCTCACCTCCTTTCTTTGGTGTCCCTGACATTCTTTCTCTTCTGCCTTTGTTTCCCTTCTGCCTGTCTTGCCCTTTGTTTCTCTTTCCTCCTCTATTGAGGTTGCAAAGGGCAGCAGGCAGGGTCCCTGGGACCCAAGCCGGCTGTGGCCACCGTGACTTGGGTGCACCCGCCTCAGGAGCCTGCAGGCCTGCTGCAGTGCCCCAGCCTTGTCACGCTCACAGCAGCCACTGCACGGTGGCCCTCCAGCCCCAAGTGCAGACTCCCTGCACGATGCCTGCCTGAGGGTCAGGATGGTGGCTGTGCCCTTCCCTTCTCCTCCGGGGCTCATACCCATGGGACTTTTCTGGTCACCGGTGCCAGGGAAGCCTGCCTATCACTGGCTGGTCCTGGCACATAGGGATTGAGCTTCAGAGCTAAACCAACAGTGGGCTCCTTTGCACTTTGCTGTGTGCATGGCTCTTCAGGAGGGCCAGATACAAAGGATGCTGAATGGAAGGAATAAGATGTTATCCTTAGGGCTGTGGGGTGTGACCCCTGCATTGAGGGTACAGGCAATGTGGACAGTGCATGTGCCACTGTCTGGGGACGTGGCTTCTGTGAGGAGGTGCCAGCGCAACTAGCTGCCTTCTTTGGGACCAAGGGCACCCTGTCCTCTCTGCACTGCACGAAAGAGCTGGTTTGCAGTTTTTGGCTTCCCTTGAGACAAGTAGGATGCCCTGCCCTGTCACTGTCACATGGGCCTAGAAAGCACCCCCATTTGTTTTCTTCTGTAGATGGAATGTCTCCTCACTTATCACAGGGGAGACCAGGGCTGAAGGTCGGGGAGCAGAGGCTGTCAGCAGGGAAGCTGGTTGTCAGAGCCAAGGCTCAGCAGCTGAGATGAGAACTCCCCACCAGAACTGAGCAGACTGTAGGAGCTCAGCAGAGCCTGTGTGGAACTGCACCTGCAACAGGAGGAGGAGGGGCAGGAAGAGGCAAGAGGCATGGAAGGCCAGGCACCGTGGCTCATGCCTGTAATCCCAGCACTTTCGGAGGCCGTGGCGGGCAGATTACCTGAGGTCGGGAGTTCGAGACCAGCATGACCAACATGGAGAAACCCCATCTCTACTAAAAACACAAAATTACCCGGGTTTGGTGGCTCATGCCTGTATATCAGCTACTTGGAAGGCTGAGGCAGGAGAATCGCTTGAACCCGGGAGGCAGAGGTTGCAGTTAGCCTAGATCATGCAATTGCACTTCAGCCTGGGCAACAAGAGCAAAACTCCATCTCAGAAAAAAAAAAAAAGGGTGGGGAAAGTGGATCAGCCAGAGGCGTGTGCACTGGGAGCTGTAGCAGTGACCCCTCATGGCCCCCAGGAAGGGAGCTATGCCTTCACCACCACCCTCGGAACAGGACTCTCAGATGTGAAAGCTCAGTGTCTCTAGGACAAGGAGACTCCACTGTGTCCTCCCTCCCATCCACTGGACTCCAGAAAAATGCACCTCCATATGGCTCCTTGCAAGTTGGACTCCAACCCCTCCCAGGTGTACCGGCCCCCAGGTAACCTGGAGGAATGACAGATAATGAAAGACACACCTGGGGCTTGGGAGAGGGATGTCAGAGCCATGGCTGGAGCCGATGCTTTGTTTCAGGAGGAATTCTGGATTGGAACACCCCAATCTCTTCCGGTGGAAAATGTCAGGTACTTCCACGTGGTTCCGCCACTGGGAATGGATGGGATACTTCCACCTATTTCTCTACCACTGGTTTCGTTGTGCAAAAGACCTAAATGAGATGCAAGCCTCCCTTGGGCAAAGTATTGGAAAAATGATGGCAAAGTATTAGAAACATAAAGACTTCATAAAGGACATGCTTTGGGCCCCACAGCTGGGACCTCTCTGCCCAACTCTTCTCTTCTTCTTAGGGGGATGGTGCCTGTCTCTGCCACCTTGTTTTCCACTGCTGATCATGGAAATTCTTGCTGAAGGGTCTTCCGTAGGGGAAACAGACAAGCCTGTCTTGGATCTTTAGAGTTCATCTCCATCCCCTACAGGAGTTTTAGAAGCTTCCTGTATCATGGGTCCCACTTGCCTGTCCCACACTGTGAGATGACACCTATTTAACTCTCATGTCCAAAGCCATATCTTTTTCCTTCAAATACTTTTTGTATGTGTGTGTGTTGAGGGGTTATAAAGGAAAGCAGAATGTTTTATCATGGTTTTTGCTTCAGTGGCTTTAGGGTAAATTAAAAGTCAACTCTTGTGCTAGAAAGAAAAAATCTCCATTTAAAACCCATGTTCAAATATCTGTAATGCTCTTTTGGAGATGAGAGGAAGGATTTGGGTTTTTTAATACTAATCATACCTGAAGGTTTCTGTATGGAAGCAGTTTATAAAAAGGGACAGAAAGCCATCCTGCTAAAGGCAATTAACATCTGATATATTCAAACCTCAAAAATCCCTGGTGAGGGGAATGTTTCTCCCTGCGTTAAGAGTAGGCCCAGGAGTTACCTTCTGCTTATGGAAGAAATTCGTCCTGGGGGGCCTTTATGATTGTTGGATTTTGTCACCTGTGTCACCTGATCACTCAACAGTTTTTTGACCAAACCCACCTATGCCTGGGCCCTGCTTGTCCTGGTTGCCCTGGATGAGCACCTGGGGCCTTTTCTGGCGGGTGCAGAATCCCCTCTGGGCAGCTGGTACCCCTGCCCTTGAGGGGGACCAGATTTCACTGTGAGTTCAACTTTGAAAAAGCCAGATCCCTTGAAAATGTCTCTCAGAACCAATACTGGCCCTTGACCGCAGCTGTGTCACCTTGGTGTCCAAAGACAGACTTTGTGTCTCAACGGGGCAATAGCACTACCTCCGTGTAAGCCTCTTGTCTAGAGGGCAGCAGTTCCAGTTCTGATGTCACAGGTGCACGTGGACAGCTGGGGGCCGGATCTCGGTGGTTGTGACTCATGGGTCTGGGATTGGGCTGAGAACTCTGTACTTTAGGGAAGCTCCCTGATGATGCCCAGGATTCGGTGCAGACCACCCACAAGTCACACACTGAGGGCTCCTGTCCCGGCAGCAGGGGTGGTGGAGGAGGCTCCTCTGTCTTGGATCTGCTTCTCTGGTTTTTGGTTTGCTGCCTCTCTCTGGCTCTCTTATTTCCTTTCTCTGCCCTGCCCTTGATTGGTAAACCCATTCAGGCAAAGCTGTGTTACCTCCCTTTGTCCTACTGGAGTGACCATGTTCCTGTTGAATTGTCACTGCTCACATTTCCACTGGCACTCTTTAACCCATTCATTGAAACAAATACCAAGGGCAGTGGGAGTGAGGGGAAAGTTTTTTCTGTAATCTGTCAATCTGTTAAAAAAAAAAAAAGTGTGTCAGTGTAATTCCATGCAGAACCCAGGGGCCAACTCCGAGTGGCAGACACAAGTATTCTGAGGGGGCATCAACCGTCACAAATATTTATACGTTCTTTGCCAGCACTTCACGTGGAATTATAAGGAAATTTAAGCGTGGCCTGAGAGTATCTGTAGGAAGAAAAACAGGAGAGTTGAATTCCTCCCTTTCCCCTCTCTGGCCCTGATCCTTACTTAACAACAAAAATCCCAGTGTCTGGCTCTAAAAGAAATAGCTGTTCTTACAGAGAAGGTTCTCTTTGTTGAGCATTGAGAGAGTCAAATCAACAGCAGGTTCACAGAAACCCAGAACTGCTGGTGAAGTTAGAAGCAAAGCCCTTTGAATATGTCATCTTGGTTCCATCCAGCAGAAAAGGAAACTGGAAAACCAGACTTGAAGAGGTGGTCCCTGCCTGTGTTCTGCCAGCAACTCTTCAACACCAATTAAACGTCCTACAATTGGATTCTTTTTTTCTTTTTTTTTTTTTTGAGACAAGGTCTGGCTTTCCCCCAAAGGCACAATCAGGGCTCATTGCAGCTTCAACCTCCAAGGCTCAAGCAATCCTCCCACCTTAGCCTCCCAAATAGCTGGGACCACAGGCACACACCACCATGCCCAGCTAATTTTATATTTTGTAGAGACAGGGTCTGTGTTGCTCAGGCTGGTCTCCAACTCCTGGATTGAAGCGATCTCCCCACCTTAGGCTTCAATAGTGCTGGGATTACAGGGATGAGCCACCACCTCTGGCCTCAATTCAAGTCTGACGATAGCCACCTGGAGTTAGCACAGACCTAGATTAAAGGGCAAGGTCCCCAAGGAGACTGCTGTCATTTCAGACACCAGGCACAAGTGACATCCACAGGGCAGCCATGCTTCTGTCTGTCTTGCCTACAAATTTGGGAGTTCGCATGCCTGCCCTTCATGTTTGATAATTTGCGGGAACAACTCGCAGAGCTCAGGATAGTGCTATACTTACAATCATAGTTTTATTATAAGGGGTATGACTCAGGACCAGCCAAATGAAGAGACTCCTAGGCAAGGTCAAGGGGATGGGCATGGGTAGTCAGAGCTCCCACACCCTTTTGGGTGCACCATCCTCTTGAAACATCAGTGTGTTCAATCTGGAAGCTCCACTGAGCCTCACTGTCTAGAGTTTTTATGTGGGGTTTCATTGCTCTGCACAATTGAATCATTGGCTACATGACTGAACTCCATCTCCAGCCCCCCAGAGGCCAGGCTAAGCCAAAGTTCCAACCTCCTAATCCTATGCTTGGCTTTTTTGGTAACTAGCCCCCCTCCTGAAGCTAATGAGGCCCTAGAGAGTGTGTGGGGCTCACCGTGTACTATCTAGAGCCTCATGAGCATAACAAAGACACTCAGGGAAGTCCAAGGATTGTCAAAGCTTGGTGCCAGGAATTGGGGATGAAGTCCAGATATATTTATTGTGTTCACACTGCCCATGTCTGCTTGACCCACAAAAGAAGGTTGTTTGTAGAAATCTTTGATTTTTACATGATCAAATGATGCCAAGATGATCTTCATGGAGATTTTGGTCCCTAGCACAGAGAGGGTATTTTGGAGGAAGCTTACTTCACAAGCAGAATGAGTTTGGATGGGAAAGTTCTAGGCTAAGACTGTAAGCAGGGGGATCATGCAATGCAGTTTATGATCTAACCCAGGACACCTTTAAAAGTACAGGGCGCTAGGGCCTTGGAGTCTTCAGGAAACTCCCCTGCTGCACCCAGCTGGCAGGAGAGGGAAGAGTGAGTGGAGGGTGGAAGGCTGGTGGGGCAGAGGGTGGGTAGTTAGGAGGGCCAGGCTTGGCAGCACCACACATCCCTTCTCCCCCACATTCATGGGCAGAATCGATGCACATGGCCAGACCTAACTGCTGTGTGCTCAGGAGGCTGATAGAGGATGTGGGATTCTAATAAACATATCGCAGCCTCCACCTGGTTGTTCCTGGAATATGTGAAGCAGGCTGCTGCTTCAGGGTTTTTGCGTTGTCATTCCCACTCTAGGGAATACTCACCCCAGATGGCCCCATGCCTCACTCCAGAGATTCTTCCTTTGCTTAGAAGATACCTTAACAGAAAGACAAGGCCAGGTGAGGTGGCTCACACCTGTAATCCCAGCACTTTGGGAGGCTAAAGCAGGAAGATCACTTGAGCTCAGGAGTTCAGGACCAGACTAGGCAACATAGAGAAACACCATCTATACAAAGCATTTAAAAAATCAGCTGGGTGTGCCGTGCGTGGTGGCTCATGCCTGAATCCCAGCACTTTGAGAGGCCAAGGTGGGTGGATCATCTGAGGTCAGGAGTTCGAGACCAGCCTGGCCAACATGGTGAAACCCAGTCTCTACTAAAAATATAAAAATTAGCTGGGCATGGTGGTGTGCGCCTGTAATCCCAGGTACTCAGGAGGCTGAGGCAGGAGAATTGCTTGAACCTGGGAGGTGGAAGTTGCGGTGAGCCCAGATCGCACCATTACACTCCAGCCTGGGGGACAAGAGCAAGACTTCATCTTGGGAAAAAAAAAAAAATTATCCTGGTGTGTGGTGTACATCCAGCTACTCGGAAGGCTGAAGTGGGAGCATCACTTGAGCCCACGAGGTTGAGACTGCCTGAGCCATGATCACACCACTGCACTCCAGGCTGGGATGATCACACCACTGCACTCCAGCCTGAGCCATGATCACACCACTGCACTCCAGCCTGGGATGATCACACCACTGCACTCCAGCCTGAGCCATGATCACACCACTGCACTCCAGCCTGGGCAACAGAGTGAGACCCTGTCTCAAAAAATGTTTAAAAACCCACAAAAACAAATCCAGGCAAGCTTGTCAACACTATATGAGATAGCACACGGTCACCCTGTACTCTGTTCCCTAACTGTTGAATAGTAATTTAGCTAGTCAGGGCTTCTACTAGTCATAATTTTTCAGAGAAACAGAACCAATAGGATATATAGAGATATATAGGAGGAGATTTATTATGGGAATGTACTCAGGCAATTATCGAGGCCAAGAAGTCCCATGAGCTGCTCTCTGCAAGCTGGGAGACCAGGAAAGCTGGTGGTGAAATTCAGTCCGAGTCCAAAGGCTTGAGAACCAGGTGAGCCACTGGTGTAAGTCTCAGTTGGAGGTCAAAGCCCTGAGGACTGGGGAGGGCTGACAATACCCCAGCTCAATAAAAGAGAATGTGCCCTTTCTACTTTCGTTCTCTCTAGGCCCTAACAGAAGAGATGATACCTAACCGTGTTGGTGAGGGTGGGTCTGCTGTACTCAGTCTACTGACTCAAATGCTTATTTCTTGCAGAAACACCTTCACAGACACACCCAAAAATAACGGCTTAACAGTTGCCAGGCACAGCAGCTTATACCAGTAATCTCAGCACTTTGGGACGCCAAGGCAGGAGGGTTGCTTGAGGCCAGGAGTTCAAGACCAGCCTTGGCAACATAGCAAGTCCCCATCTCTATGTTAAAAATTAGCTAGTCATGGTGGCCGGTTCCTGTAGTCCCAGCTGCTTGGGTGGCTGAGTGGGAGGACTGCTTGAGCCCAGGAGGTCAAGTTTGCAGTGAGCCATGATTGTGCTACTGTGTTCCAGCTTGGGTGACAGAGCAAAACCCTGTTGCAGGAAAAAAAAAAAGTTTTATCAGCTACTTGGGCATTCCATAGTCAAGGTGACACAGAATTAACTACCACCAGGCTCTAGATTGCATGTGGTAGAAGCAGACCCTAATGAAAGAGAAAAATAAAGGTAGCAGGGAACTTATCCAATCAACAAAAAGGCTGGAGACTTAAATTCAGGAAATCAAGTCTCAGATCCGGTCATGAGGACAATGTGCTTTGGATCCCACCAATGGGGTATCACCCTATACATTGGCTGCCATATTACTCATTCTTGATTTCACCTTTGAGTCACTCCCTCAAGTTATGTACTACGGGGCAGAGACATTTGATTGGCTTTGATGAAGTCGATAAGTCCATACTTCAGATGCTAGGGGACAAAGAGGGAGCTATCTGTCATGGGAAATGGAGCTCTGATTCCCACCTTTCTAGGCATTCCCCCAAATGGGAAGTGTTCCTGAAAGCTGGGTAGCAAAAGCAGTAAATATCCACTACAGTTGGGTATGGCATTCTAGGCTGATGGCATCATTTTCATATTATTTAGTTTTTTAATGTGTATTTTTGTTAAGTTTGCTATCAATCTATTTTGTGTTTCTTTGTAGGTAATTTTCTTTTTAACTCTGGGTTGCTTTGAAGAATTTATGTGTTTGATAGACTATAGTTTCACTAGATGTGGTTAGATGATATTTATCTGATCTACTTGGAATTCATTGGGCCTTTTCAATTTAAAGATGTTTGCCTTTCTTTAGTTCTAGAAAATTCCCAGTCATTATGTCTTCAGAAATTCTTCTTAAAAACATGTTGGACTTTTCATTTTCTCTTTCATGTCTCTTTACAGAGAGAGAGTCATACATTTTGGCCACTTGACTCTGTACTATATTTGAAGAGATTTCTTCAAATATCTTGTTGAATTCTTTAATTCTATCCTCAGTTATATCTAATTTGATGCTTATCTGTTTAATGTACAACTAATCTGTTAACCTGTTAATTAGACAACTAATGTTTAACCTGTTTAATCCGATCTTCAGTTATATCTAATCTGATTTCATTATTTTCAATGATTATGGTTTTTATAAAGTTTTGATTCTTTTTACATCTGCCTGTTCTTTTTTTGTTTCCCCCCCATAATCTTGCTTTAAAGTTTCTAGTCCTTCTTTTTTTCCCTTCCATTAGTTTAGATATTCTTCATTTTTTTCCCCTAGTTTTTTTTGTTTTGTTGTTGTTTTATTTTGGTATTCTTCCTTTAGAGCTTTGTTTAGGCAACTTTTATTCGTCTCTGGGGTCCTCTGGGTCCTCCTTTGCATTCTAGCCATCCTCTTGAGAGACTTTATGTGGCTGATTCATTTTTGTTCAGGGGTTCTTTTCAGTAGGAAGTTTCGGTCTCATAGTGATTGTTGGTTGATTGTTTTTACTGAGAGAGTCCTTGGTGTCCTGCATTGTGAAAATTTCCCTTCAGGGTTTCTCTGGGGTCCTTGAAGTTACAGCAAGGGAGCTTCTGTTGGGTAACATAGGCAGGTGGGGAGGATGAATACATTTAGAATTGTAAACCACCTAAAAAAGTTGGCCCGTCTCTTTTCCCAGTATGGGCCACTGGCCTCAGTTACTGTTTGTCTCTTTTCCTTAAAAAATCATGACATATAGTGGGGTGCAGTGGCTCACGCCTGTAATCCCGATACTTTGAAAGGTCAGGGTGGGCAGATCACTTAAGGTCAAAAGTTTGAGACCAACCTTGCCAACAAGTTGAAACTCCATCTCTATTAAAAATACAAAAAATTAGCTGGGCATGGTGGCTTGCACCTGTAGTCCCAGCTACTTGGAAGGCTGAGGCAGGACAATCACTGGAACCTGGGAGGTGGAGATTGCAGTGAGCCAAGATCACTCCATTGCACTCCAGCCTGGGAGATTAGAGCAAGACTCTTATCAAAAAAAAAAAAAAATTTGTGAACTCTACATGCTCCCTCCTGCTTCAGAGCCAGGAAGACTGGGAATTAGAAGTTTGAAAATCCAGTTGAAACAGGCTTTCAACAATTAGGTGACTTTTTGGCTTATGTAATTGAAAAGGGAAGGGATAGCCTGCAAATGACCTAGGCTCTTATACCCACTGACATCCCACATTAGATGATGAACCTTTCTCTGAAGCCTTCTCCTTGCCTTTAACCCCTCCACCCTCTCTAGAACTCTCAAACACAGCTCCAGATTAATTCTTTAGAATCACAGCTAGAAATATGTTGCTGTCCAGCTCAAAAGCCTGCAGAGGTTCACTTTGTGCCTCTGGTGGGAAGTCTGAAGCATTGTGGTTGGCAGCCTAGGCCGTTCATTTCTCCAGCTTTATCTCATCTGACCCTGCTTGACACATCCTTAAATCCCTTCCAGCAGAACTCCTGCCTTTTCCTCTTGGTCCCACTCCGAACTGTCCCTTCTCTGAACTCCCAGTGGTATTTGCCTATGGCCCTTACCTGTAGTATCCGTGTTCTGGTTTGTATTGGAGTTGTGTGTCTGTTTTACACCACCCCTTCATTCACTACGTTCTTGGAGGAGGGAAGCCACGTCTGACTTCTGTTTGCTGTGGTGCCAGGTGGAAGACATGTCACGTAAGAGCCGCTCCAGTGGGTCTCAGCAAATCGAGACTCCCAGTGCTCTTGCTGGTGATTGGGTTAAGCCAGGCTAGTGGCTTGTGTGCCATGCAGGGCAGGTATATGCACTTCAGCAGAGTCTCACGGGGAACACTGGCTTAATATTATTGCTTTAGCACACAAGGGCTCAACCCTGGCAGTGAGGTGGGAGTACAACTGGAGAGAGCATTGTCCCTGCACAGTGCCTCCCTCTCCCTCGTTCCTGGGCCTCCTGGTTACGCCCCACTCTACCCTAACTCTTCGTTCAGGATCTCTCCTGGCCCAGCGGCTGTCTTTAAAGCCCCTGTGCAGCTTCAAGATGGCCCCTGTTTGGACCACAGCAAATCTTGCCTGATATCATCATCTGCTCATTTGAATGTGATGCCTTCCCAGTCAGGCGCCTCCTGGGTGTCCTGGGCAAGTTGGCTCACTCCTCCATAGGCCTTGCATGCAGCAGGGCTCACAACGCCTCTATTACTTAAAGGTGTCCATTCAAGGCCGGGCGCAGTGGCTCACACCTGTAATCCCAGCACTTTGGGAGGCCGAGGCCGGTGGATCACGAGGTCAGGAGATCAAAACCATCCTGGCTAACATGGTGAAACCTTGTCTCTACTAAAATACAAAAAACTTAGCCATGCATGGCGGCATGCGCCTGTAATCTCAGCTACTCGGGAGGCTGAGGCAGGAGAATCAGTTGAACCTGGGAGGTGGAGGTTGCAGTGAGCTGAGATTGCACCACTGCACTCCAGTCTGGGCGACAGAGTGAGACTTCGTGTCAAAAAAAAAAAAAGAAAAAGGTGTCCATTCAGGTCACCTTGTGCCCAGTACTGACCCCAGGGTGGACAAAACGGAGTCCATAAAACATTCAAGCCAACAGTCAGGAACCTGACATAGCTGTTGGGTGACCATACTTGTGTCTGGGAGGCTATCCTGAGCCTGGTACAGCACCTGGCACGGTGGCAAACTCTCTGTGTATGTTATTAAATGAAGGAATGAATGAGTTGATGGGTGTGTCTTTTGATCTCCTCCAACAGATTACAACAGCAGTGAATTAAAAACAGCCTGCAGGAAGCATGAGCTATATGTGAGCTTCCAAGACCTGGGATGGCAGGTGAGTTCTCTGGACATGGGGGAGAAAGGTCCTTTCTCAGCAGTTTATTCTCATCAGAATGGTGGCAGCCATCACCAAACACCTAGAGCTTGAAGGCTGAGCTGCTTCCTTCTGTCGAAGTCCTGAGGAGCCCTCCCAAACACTCAGGCTCCTGGAGGGAGGCAGAGGAAGCTTCGTCTGTGGTGCACCACATGCCCCGACACCTTCCTAGGGTGCCTGAGCTCTGTGATCCTCAATAGCCACACTTCCCAATACTCTTACCTCATCCTTTCAAAGCCCACAGGACATATATTTATTTGGGCATTTAAACAAATTTGAATTGAGACAGGGTTGGAAAAGAAATTACCTAACAGTTAACTTCTCCAGTGGCTACAGACTGGCTCACCCAAACAATGAAGAGCGCACATTTGCCCCATACCTGAGAACCATCACTAGTTTGTAAGGAAAGTAGCAACTTTAATCATAGGTGGTGAGTGATAGAAGACAGCTTCCATATGCAGGTGGCACTGCTTCCACAGGAGCACTGTGGGCTCCTGGAGAGACTGCTTTGGGTCCAAGCACATACTGCAATCTGTGCGCTTCCAGGCCTACCAGGCAGGTAGCAGCTGAGGCCCTGTGGGCCTGTGCAAGGAGCGAGGGCTCTGGGGTCAGATCAACCAGGCTCACCTCCTAGCATGGCCACTGGAATTTCTGGACAAACTCCTAAGCCTTCCTGCATCTGTCTCCTTGCCTGCCCAATGTGAAAAATACCTTTTCATAGCATTCCTGAAAAGCACAAACAGTGTGAGAAGTGCATGTTCATCTTTTGTTGCTTCCTTTGCATTAAATTAAGGACTGGATCATTGCACCCAAGGGCTACGCTGCCAATTACTGTGATGGAGAATGCTCCTTCCCACTGAATGCACACATGAACGCAACCAACCACGCGATCGTGCAGACCTTGGTGAGCTCTCAGAGACTTTGTTTTGTAGGTGGAAGTAAGCTGAGACCAGCTGTCATTTCTAAGGTACCTTTCTCCCCTTCTGTTTTGGAACAGGTTCACCTTATGAACCCTGAGTATGTCCCCAAACCGTGCTGTGCACCAACTAAACTAAATGCCATCTCGGTTCTTTACTTTGATGACAACTCCAATGTCATTCTGAAAAAATACAGGAATATGGTTGTAAGAGCTTGTGGATGCCACTAACTTGACACCAGATGCTGGGGACACACATTCTGCCTTGGATTCCTAGATTACATCTGCCTTAAAAAACACAGAAGCACAACTGGAGGTGGGACGATGAGACTTTGAAACCATCTCATGCCAGTGCCTTATTACCTAAGATTTTAAAGGACCTCATTCATAATTTGCTCACTTGGTAATGACGTGAGTAGTTGTTGGTCTGTAGCCAACCTGAGTTTGGATGTCTGTAGTATAAGGTCTGATAACTACAGAAACATAACCTTGAAGCCCTCCTCCCCCAAAAAACCCACCAAAATTAGTTTTAGCTGTAGATCAAGCTATTTGGGGTGTTAGTAAATAGGGAAAATAATCTCAAAGGAGTTAAATGTATTCTTGGCTAAAGTATCAGCAGGTTCAGTACTATCAAAGGTAGATTTTACAGACAACGGAAATTGGGAAAATGGAGGGAACACCTCTGTTCAGTTTCATCCCCAGGAAGTTAAATTTCATCCCCAGTAAGTCCAATTTCATACAGGACTCACGGCCCAGGCCACAGCCAGGGCTCCATGGGGCATGTTCATCTCAGTCATTGCTGTTGTATGTTTGGGCTGGAGTCTTGCTGGTGTGAAAATATACTTATCAGTCAAAACAAACCATACCATTTCTATGCCTCAACCCTCCATTTGCTGTACTCTTTGCTAGTACCACAAATAGACTCATTACACTCTGAGGTGAGGCTGCAAGGGGGTGTGTAACCATGTAACATGTGAAGGCAATGCTACACCTCTTATTGGAATTACTGGAATGGGTCTTTGACTTGCACGTTAACTTCTGTACTGCCGACTCTAAAAGCGGAAGCGGTTCTCTGCCTGCCTTTTTACTATCCAGCATACTACACCACAGGGTCAGAACCAACGAAGGAAATAAAATGAGGAAGGGTGCCCAGCCTAGAAGAATGGCGTTAGGGGGTAAGTGTGCTGTTTATGAACTGAAATCATGATTTCCCTTGTAGAAAGTGAGGCTCAGATGAAACTTTAGAATATTTTCTAAATGTCTTTTTCACAATCATGTACTGGGAAGGCAATTTCATAGTAAACTGATTAAATAATACATTTATAATCTACAACTGTTTGCACTTACAGCTTTTTTTGTAAATATAAACTATAATTTATTGTCTATTTTATATCTGTTTTGCTGTATCATTGAAGGAAAGACCAGACTTTTTTTAAAAAAGAGTTTATTTAGAAAGTATCATAGTGTAAACAAACAAATTGTACCACTTTGATTTTCTTGGAATACAAGACTCATGATGCAAAGCTGAAGCCGCTCTTGACAGTTGTGCTTCTCTAGGAGGTTGGGGCTTTTTTTTTAAAAAAAGAATTATCTGTGAACCACACGTGATTAATAAAGATTTCCTTTAAGGCAGAGGCTGGTCGAGATGCTGCTGTTATCTTCTGCCTCAGACAGTGTAAGTGGTCTTGTTTCTAAGATTCCTACCACCAGTTACTTTGGGCCAAGTATCCACATCCCCCTGCGCATGGGAGGTGGGTGAAGGGTGTTGGACACAAGTGGTTACTATGGGAAGTAGCTCGATAGTAAAAGGACAAACACCTATCTTAGAGCTTAGTCCTACAAGTGCTTATTCCCAAAGGAGATAGTAAAAGAAGTGTTTACTCACAAGGATAGCATGAGTTAGAAGACGCTGGCATCAACAGCTGCCACAGCTGTGCACATCAGGGCCACAGCAATCCCGCTGACATCTGTCTTTGGTCTTGAGATCAAATGCATCCCATTCTTCATACATTAGAAGGTCGACCTCCTTGAAGCGGACCAAGTAGAGCAAGTCTCTAAAAGGACTACTGAGGAACAGAATCAGAAACTCTCTAGTTACGGCCCTTCGGCAGAGCTGCAGAGCCTCCCTGGATACCCAGGCCTGGGAAGGCCTATTGGTCTTGTCACCCCAGGAAACAAATACAACCGGAATCTTTTTATGAGTTAATGAAATACTCAGAACGAGCCTCGTGGAATTTTCCATGCCTACCCTTTCTACGGGAGACATCCAGTCTTTTAAAGTTCACGTGGACTCTGTCTTCATGTTAACATGATGAACTAAAAAGAAATGTTTCACCCCATGAGAAACGGAAGGATCCCCTGAACAGTAACTGATTTGACAAGTAACGAAGTTATGGCATCAGCATTCTCTTACTCAGGCACAGTCAGAAGTACCGCTGCTTTCATTACGGCTAACCTCTCTCATTGAGAGGGTATTCACAGAACAGAAGCTCCAGCAGTGGCCGTGAAGGTATCTTCCAGAGGTGTGGATTTTTACATTTAAATCTGCTCCATGCTACAGACCAACCACAGTATTAAGTCAACTGTGACCTTAAGATCAGAGGAACGTCAACACTGCCACAAGGCCACCTTTCCAGAACTCGTGGGCAGTTAACAAACTATGCTTTGGATGTGCTTTCACCAAAATCAGGAGCCAAAAATAGTCCAGCAATTTGATGTCCCTCAACTCTATTTTAGTCTCAAAGGAAACCATTTAAATTTCATCAAGAGAGGGTCAAAGGAGATATATTGCCACTGAAAATATTTAGTTTACACAGTGACTGTGAGTTACACATTTACTTAGAGAAACTTAAGAATCTGTAGAGTGTGTTGGCTTGAGAAACACACACACAAAGAAGATGATACCGCACGCTCAGTATGTTCCGCTTTCTGAACAGCCACCACCAGGAACCCAGTGGCCTCCGTGGGATTGAACTAGACGCAGGGTGCAGGAGCCCGGCAGGAGAGGTGACTTCTGCGTTTCTAGAGTTCGTCTTTCGCTTGGCCAAGGACGAAGCGGTGTAACGAGTCAAGATCTCTGCCTCCACTGTGCTCACTGACTTTCTTCCCTCCTCGGAAAAGCAACAATGTAGGGTAGCCTCGAACCTTAAAAACACAAAAGAAAAAAGTTGGCAAACCAGCAGCCCAGATCACATAAAAAACGCTTTCTAAATAAAACCAGATACACTCCTACCATTGTGGCTGGAATATATACTTTGCGTATATTCCATTAAAACAGAAGCAGACCATTTTGAAAGCAAAGCCAGGGGGCTGTGTGTTCACTTAATTCAAAATGATATTAAAGATTAGCATCAAAGGACGATTTTATCCTAAAGTAGACCCATTCAGTCTTTACTGTGCACACGAGCACCTGGGGATCTGGTGAGGATGCAGATTTGGCTTCAGCAGGCCTGGGAGTCTGCATTTCCAACAAGATCCCTGGTGATGCCCTGCTAGTCTGCAGACCAGACCATGAGAGCAAGATCCTCGAGGATGCATTTTTCAGTTGCAACTCATTTCTTTTGTAAGAATTTTAGGGCACAAAAAACAACTGGTATCTATTAATGATAGGGAAACTACATCTGGGTTATGTCTATTCTCCATCTAAAAGGCTCCAAAAGTGTTTTAATAACGCAAAAGGAGAAATAAAAAGTACAAATCTTCCAGGCCATCAGATTGTGCTAACAGCTTGGAATGAAGGCAGTAGTTAACCCAAGCACAGAACCGACTTTGCTGGCATGGCCCTTTCAGAAAGAAGGTTATGTTGAAAGGATTCTTAGATTCAGCCACTGCATTTTAGAATGCTGGCTTATGTGTGAAAAATGAGCAACTCGGGTATTTATGGCAAAGGCTACAGGCCGCTGGTCAATCATCAACAATGGTGGTGTGGGCAGCTCCACAGTCTATGGCATGGGGTCTGTTACTTCACGGCCTTAAACTCGGACAGCAAGGCCTAAAAACCTGTACTGAAACATGGATACTAACTAAAAAGCAGGCAGAGAAGAATGCCTTTCCTTTGAGAGAGGATCTCTTTAGCTTCTCAAAACAAAACAACTCAAAGGGACACAGAAACCACTCTGATGAGAGGATGAGGGCAGAGTTGATCCTGGCTGAGTCATAGTTCCCTTGGGCTCTGCTCCCCACACTCACAGCTCCCATCAGCATCCATCCAAGTACCCACCGAATACTTGCTGCAAATATTCCGTTCAGCGGTGCAGTCTACTTCAGCGATCTTGACCCCTGCCAGACCAGGGAATTCCTTTTTAGAGAGTTCCTCCCAAGTGGGAGCCAGATTCTTACAATGACCACACCTAGGAAGAGAAAAATGGCAGCTTTGTTGATATCCTGGGTCAAGATCATTCACCTACACTTTGCTGCCAAGACAAGCCCTGTTTCTTCTGTATGGGACAGTCAACAATTGCCTAGAAATTTAGAAAATATCAAATTCTCCCACTAGGTGCACACGAACTCCTCCTCCTCCTCCCATCCCAAACAACGAACAAAAAGTTGATCCAAGGTAGACTTTCAGATAACGTAACAGAAGCCAGCCAGCCTGAAAACAAGTTGATATCCTGAGACCATTTCCATGCCACAGTGAACTGCGCTACCTGGTTTGCGAACGCACCAGGAGCAGGAGCGGAGGAACAGGGAACAGAGCAGACGTCACGCATTTTCTAAAAAGTCACCTGAATGCCAAAGACATTTTAGATTTGGTTGCTTATGATCTCAAAATTTCAAAACCATTTTAAGGCCTCCTTGGTACTTCAGTGATTTGGCATGAGTGTCAAGGCCATGCCTAAGTTTGGTTCAAACCCTCCCTTCCCCCCGACTTTGTTCCCGAGCCTCTTCTGACACCCTCCTGCTGTATGGATGGCTCCCCTTCAGCAAAACGGGATCTTCTTTCTTGATACTTGATCTATGGAGCTTTAGGTTTTTAAATGTTGAAAATGATTTGAAAGGCACTGCCATGGTTTGTGTGAGTCCTGTGCTTAACTTTTTACCCCTGCTGTTTCTCAGAAACGTGTGGAGCGTAACAAACAAGAAAACTGACGCCTTTATCATGTTTAGATAAAGAATCTAATGTTGTCCTAAACACTCTGCTTTTCCAAATAGATTGTTTTATTTGTGAAGACAAAAAGTTACTCCCATTTTTCAGCTGAGGAAACTGGGGTTTCAAAGGAATTAAAAGATATCCAAGTTTACTATACGGATCTCGCCCTACCTGCAACCCATTTATGCTCTGGTCTCCAAGACCATGTGGCATGCAGGTTCAGGAAACTGCATAGCATACTGAATGGCTCGAACAGAACCTACTGGATTTTTCTATAACATTACTTAAAAGAACCGAGGAGCAAAGCTACATCGTGACATTCATTGCTTTTTTTTTTTTTTTTTTTGCACTAAACAATCTATTTGGAAAAGTGCAGATACCACAAAATTGAATGTGGCCATCATAATTTGCCTCCATTTTTATGTTTTCTCCAAAGGTGACAGAACTTTAAATTAGCCTCATTCTTCATATGTAATTGTTGAGGCCACTGAAGTTTAACATACTTGAATACAGGAACATAATGATAACGTTTCCTTATCTCCTACTATATGAGCTACATGTAAATGTAACATGTGCCCAACATTGAGTCTGGAGGGATGGCAGGTGAGTTGAAAACATGATGTGACTTAGTACACTAGGACAAAGTTGTTTCTAATTAAACAGCCACTTACCATGGAGCATAAAACTTGATGAAGGTTATTCCTTCTGCAATGGTGTCATCGAAGTTCTTCTCGGTGAGTGTCAACACAGTGCCCTTCAGGGGAGGGAAAAGCCACAGTTCAAGAACATCCCTTAAAGTAGAGCAGGGCCATGCTTTGGGATTGCAGAGACACGAATCAGTAATTTTTTTAAAAAATGCAGTTATGCAGGCTCCTCCGTTGCATAAAAATACCTACATAATCTGCATCTCACAAGCTACACACAAAGGCTGACAGCCTCTGAAGCAGAGAGATCAATACAAGTCTCTGGGTCCCGAGCCTGGGAGATGCTGTGAGGAGGTGGCTGGATACTGTATGGGGCAGGACGGCAGGCAGGAGGTGGCACGCCATCTTTTGGGGATGAGGCAGGTTGAAAATCCCCAGGCCACTGTTCTGACAACTCTCCAGGGCTCTGTGGTGTAGACCAGGCAGCCCTGGGTGTCCACGGCTTGAGTCTGCACCTCCAGGCTTGGAGTTTCCAGGACACCACTGAAGTCTGATCCTCAGCAGCTTTTCTCACTGGCCACCCTGTTCTCCTCTCACCCTTCGTGACATCCTCTCTATGCAACAGAAGGAACCGAGTTCCCATAGCACAGGCAATGGTATGTGTTTTACACTGAACATAAAAATGGAAAGCAGCCTGTTTTAGGTCAATTCGAAAAATGCTGATGGAAGCTCTGGCTGAAGAATTTAAGGGAAAGGTGCTACATGGCACTCTGCTTTAAAGCCATTCTCTCTTGACAGTTCTTTACAGAATGACGTCTATGTGTTTCTCCAAAAACGGATCTGTGATTCTCTCCTGAGAGCAGGAATGGAATGATTTATCATGTGGCTAAGTGTACCAGGGCTGCTCCATTTGAGTCTGGCATCAAGTAACATATGTCAGTGACGGGGGCCAAGCGGGGCCACTGTGGAACACTACCATCTTTATGTCCAGAAACATGACGCCGCACTCGCTGAAAAGACCCACTTAATGGTGGAAAACTGTATTATAAATAGAAATAGTGCTGTGACGAAAACATCCATGGTCTATAATTACACTCAATTTGGGATGACCTTTGTAACCACCATGACACATACACTCCTCCTACATATGCGGTCCTAACAACTACAAAATCATCTGTTTACTTCTTCAACCAAAACGTCAACTTTTAAACATCCAGGCCATCCCTGACCTCTAAGAGTCCAACTAGGGACGGGGCTGTGGGGGTAAGGAGGCTCCATGTGGACCCACCCAGAGAGGAGGGGGGGTGTGGCTCCACTGGTTTTTCCAAATCAAACTCCTGGCCTTCAAGGAGGGGCTTCTACCTGAAGAGGATGACACGAGCAGTCTCGTCCAGCGCAGACCTCCTGCCATAGCCCCAGGCTCATGGACTGAACTGCCACTGGACACTGCCACCTACACAGCGAACAGCCTTGAAGATCAACACCTTGAAAACCAAGCTCATCGCCGTCCTCCCGCTCCGGCCCCGCCCCTGTGCCGAGTACCGTCCTCCACCAGATACACAGGAATTAGATTCGCCTAGGACTCTCCCTGCCTCCCCACTCTTCCCCACTGCAGAAACTGCGCGCAGCAGGCTGGACTCCTTATGCTGTCTTTCTCCTCCTCGCCATCCCGCAGTCACAGCTGTAGTGTGGGGCTCGTCATCTTTAATGGCCTAATTCAACAGCTTCCCACCTCCAGCAAGCGTGCATGCCAGTCATCCTTCCTACAACCCCAATCTGCACAAAACCTCCATGGGCTCCCTGTGAATATGGGATACAGTTCATAATCCTTGGCCGCTCACATTCTCTCAGCTCCAGCTCCTACCGCTCCTATTCTCAGGGATCCTACATTGCATCCCAATCTGTCTCCCATCCTGGTCCCCCAGCCCCAGCTCCTGACCTGCGGAAGCACCGGCTGATGCTCGGGCTGCACCTCTGCTGGTGCAGCCCCTCAGTGGCAGCTCTGCCCAGCCTATCTGTCCAACACAGATCCATCCGTCAGCTCCTTAGGGACACTTCCTGCCCATTTGCCCCCGCCTCTCTCCAGCAACCAGCCCTGCACACACTTCTACTCCAGCCCCCTGCCACTGGCTTGTGTGTCTTCCCACCAGTTGCCTCAGAGACCTGTATGCTTCAGAGGCAGGAAACTGGTCTTATTTTTATTTCTTGGTGGCCTAGTATATAACAAGGGCTTGATAAAGCAGAACAAATGAATCTAAAACCTCTTGCTACCTGAGTGAAGGAAGGAAATTCCTCAGTAGGTCAGGACTGCTTTAAGCAGGTTACATCTATAGTCACTGGCCTGATTGCTGCAGACGCCCTCTTGGCTATGGTTCTTCTAGGGGTCTTTACAACAGGGGCAAAGGGAAATGCCAGGAGCAAAGTCAGAACAGAATCACGGCCCCACGGCCAGCAGCCAAGATTTCACAGCAGAAACCTGCCGAGCAGAGTCATCCTTTAAAATAAATGAAGCAGAAAGGAAGGATTCTCTAGAGATTTTTGACACCAAATATTGTCTTGGGATTTGTCTCACATCTATTTCATGTTTTTAAAAAGGGAAGCTTTTGTTTACATTTACTCCTGAAAGCATGCAAAAGTCGATGAAAAAAGTGTTGAAAACACAGCTGTAGCCAACCATCAGAATGACTGTCCCCAAACTGTCATTTTGTCCAAATCATTTGAGAAGGCCCTCTGAGGGGAGGCAGGTGGGGGGCCATGGGCCATTTATGGGGATCCCGACCCCAGCAGGCACCCACCTTGTCAGTCTCAGGCTCGGCTGCCAGCACCGGGGCCTCTGAGGGCGTGACGGTCTCTGTGGCTCCGGTCTCTGTGCGCTGCAGCTGTGACTCCACGTATTCCCTCAGTGACTCCAAATCCCGCTTTCCCTTGTACTGATCGACCTGTCCGAGACACAGGCACGCTGCTGAGTGAGTCCCCTTAGGTGTTCTGAATCACTGAAGCCTTCCTCCAACCCCTGCTTGCCCAGGTCAGATCTCCCAGCTGTTTTAGCTGTGGTGCACACACCGTGTGAAGTCTGCATGTTCATATGTAGAGAGGATAACCAAATGCCTTGGCTTTGGGGAGAGAACAGTACAGGCCCCTCTTCCCTCTGTGGGGTTATGCATCCGGAAGTCTCGGACAGAGGCCTGCCAGTGAGCCGCTGTGCTGATGGGGAACTCTGAGTCGCTGACCATCGGCCAGGGAAGAAAGGAGAGAGGCAGAACCAGACCAAGCACGAGCCTTACTTAGCTCTGTTCAAAGGCTGGAAGGTTTGTGTTCATGGCGAGAGCACAGGTACCCTGGGTTATTCTAGTGATAACCTGGGCCACTGAAATGTTTCAAGGTAGTATAACAAATGAATTTACCTCTACAACCCAAATCTTATCAACTAAGAGAAAGACATTTGCTCTGTTATTCACATTTCTCCAAACCAATGCCCTAACAATCAAGATTGGCAATTCGCTGTCCCCATTAAGCCACCTGGTAGTAGCTCAGCCTGCTAGGGTTAAGAGCCAGTACTAAGAAGTGCAGACATACCTTTTTCCCATCTCGGAACCAGAGAAGAGTGGGATAGCCACGAACCTGGTTTCCGGAGCAGAGTTCATAGTGCTGTGTACAATCAACCTGGGAATAAAAGGCAGATCAACTTTCCAGTCAGTTTCTTCATGAACCTTTTTGCTAATGGGACTACTGGATGCTTTGTACTTTACAAATATTCTTCTCAAAATCCAGATTCTATAGCAACTGCCAGCAAGGTGCAGTTTTTGAAGAGAATTCTACGCTAAAATATACCTGAACTGAAAGGGAGCAAAGGAAAGAGATTTAGAGATAAGATTTATTGTATTAATGGCTCAGTTAAACATGCCAATTTTTAGGAAGCAACATTTTAACTCGAGCAAGTTAAGTCAGCACCTGGTAGCTGGAGTCGGGGCCCTGGCTTGACTTTTGCTGGTGGTGAGGTGGGCGGCGGGAGGGGGGCTAGCCTAGCTGTCGGTGACTAGGACCCAGACCAGTTCACATGCCAGCTTAGAACTTGTGCTCAAACTTAGAGGGTTTTAAAATCAAGAGGGAGCAAGAAGTGAATTTTAAAAAGGAGTAGCTGGTATATAATAAAGGTAAGACTGAAAAGATGTCAAGATTATAATCTGTCCTTAACTATACATTTACCAACGATCACAGCTCTTCAAGCTTTTTATTTCACCTAAATCTTATAAAAATTCTGCTTGTCCAACATTTACATGAAACATCTTGTTCTAAGTCCCTGCTTTCTTTTTTATATTCTACCAGCACTAAAATAGGTAGGACTAAGTTTTTTTTTGCTATGTCAGCAAATGAGGGTAAAAATATTATTTCAACACCTAAGACCCGTCAGAGAGCAGCTAAGGTGCTGATCTGAAGTACAGGGAGCCTCAGCCCAAGGTCGGGAGAGGAAAGCATTTTTAAGGGGCCAGTGTTAACCCAGCCACATGTGCCAGGGATGAAGGGCTTCGGCATGGCCACCTAGACTTGTCAGCTCGTGCCTGGGTCTGCTAGGATCCTCTATGGCCATAAACCAAAAATAATCTCCCATAAAAGTTCGTATCATCATTTAAAGTAAGGATACAAGGAGTAGCATAAGATAGTAGACAAGATTATTTTATAATTACTTCCCTAAAATGTTCAATAAACTGATAATCATAACGTATAATTAGTATGCATTATCGTGTTTAAGAGGCAACAGTGAAAAATCCATTTAACTGACATCAAAAGTGATTACAATTTACTAAGCATCTCCCTCATGTTGAGCATCATACTAAGCAGTGTACTTTCATCTGCCTGGACACCACACAGTAGATCTTAGCTCAGTTTTGCAAAGGGGGAGACCGAGGCATGGACAGGTTTTGCCCAAGGTCGGCCAGCCAGGTCAACCCAACCCCTAGGTTTACGCTTTTGACCATCTCCCCATCCCAGACAGATCATCCTATTAACCATCATTCATTCCTAGACATGCAGCATTACTTCTGTATATAAATCAGCCCTGTGGCAAGGTAGAAAAATGAGATTTTTAAGAAAGGAAATCTGTGCATGGTGTCTGGTGGGTGCTGGAAAGTGGACAAGAATAAAAGCGTCTGATGTCCCTGGAGCTGCACTGGATGTTTCCAGAAAATCCAGTTACACAGCAGTTGTCAGACATCACTCTTGGCTTCTCTGTATAAAGTGGGAGACGCTGGAAAGAATCCCAGGCACAGTGCAAACTGAAGGAGGGTCTTCTGCGTGCCTGGGTGAGCACAGAGCCAGGGTCCTTTTAGAGAGTGCTCCTGGGTGAGGTCGAACATGGATGGTCTCCAAGTTCGTCCAGTGAACATTCTACAAGGCTCTACCCCGTATCTTTGCAGAACGGGCTCTGGGGCTGCCAATTCAGATTTGGCCATCTCTTCAAAATAAACAAAGCAGCCGAGGCCATAATTTATCTCTAGGCTGTGGAAAAGCCAGCAAAACTCAAAACTAGGCTGCCATCTGTGAAGGTGAAATGAATTATCAAGTGGCACACTAAATGGAATTAATAAATCAAGTTTGCGACTTTGCACACAGAATGAATAATGGGCCACTCTGCTAATTAATCCAGCCCAAAGCAGTCCATTTCCAGTTTAATAAGGGCTTTCACTCACCTTGCCAATCTTGACAGTTTCGGAATGTTCAAGGCCCAGAGCCAGCTGCTCCCAGGTAGGAGCCAGAGCTTTGCAGTGACCACACCATGGAGCGAAGAACTTGATAAAGTGGTCACCTGGAATGGAGAGCCAAGGCAGAGACGGGGGAAAGAGGAACTGTAATTTATGTCAGACCTCACTAGAGAGTTAACTGAAGAATCAGATCTTTGTCCTGCTTAGCAAATCTCAGTTCGGCATGAGCACTTTAATTGGTACAAAGGGACTCCATCACATGTGTGTCTATTCATGAGTTCAAAACAATACTCAAAACCAAATTTGTCATCTTTGATGGACAATCAGCAATCAACTCATTACTTAGAAAACTGTAAGAAAGGGAAAGAATCGGGCATTGCTCCCGCCTCTCCTATACGACTGTACCAATTAATAACCAGGTGATAAACGAGGATGAATTTCTCTTGCTTAAAAAATGAAGGGATGCTTGAATGAGTCTAGGCACTTGGCAGCCCTAATGAATGAATGGACCCATGCACTACCTGTCATGGTTGCCCACATCCCAAAGAGACAACTGGACATTCTGTGCCCCTACCAGCTATGAGGTCTTCCTGTGCCCCTATAAAAAAAACATCACACTGAAACTGATTCTGTCCCCAGACCCAACTACCAATTTACAGGAAATGAAGAAATCAGGGAAACATGTAGACCACACCACAGGGATACAATTAGCAAAGTCTGGGCCATGGGGAGCTCTACAGGTCAAACCACTATGTCCTCAGCAAGAAAGATGTTTGGGTACAGGTCTTTCCCCCGCTGTTCACATGACAGTGAGTAAGTCTCACCAGATCTGATGGTTTTAAAAACGGGAGTTTACCTACACAAGCTCTTTTGGCCTGCCAATATCCACTTAAGATGTGACTTCCTCCCCCCTTGCCTTCCACCGTGATTTTGAGGCTTCCCCCGCCACGTGGAACTGAGTTCTCCATTAAACCTCTTTCCTTTGTAAAATGCCCAGTCTTGGGTATGTCTTTATCAGCAGTGTGAAAACAACTAATACAAGTGGTGTCCACAAATGTCAGGAAAGTGCCTTCTCCGAGAGGAAGGGACGGCAGGCTGTGCCCTGGAGGGGGCATGGGAGGCTGGCTGTTTCATTTCTTGAACTGGACAATGGTTACAGTGTGACCACTCTATAAAAATTCACTCAGCCTTACCTTTGTTTTCTATTATATTTTACCTTAAAAAAAAGTTTAAAAAATGAGATATCACCCCCTTGGCTAGGAGCAAGAAAAAAAAAAAAAATCAAACCCTCACAGCATCATTCTTTGGACACAGAAGGTGTTTAGGCTGTTCTACTCTGACGTCAGGCTGACACCAAACTGAAATCATGCTGTGGCCAGTGAGAGAACTAACCAGTAGATATGTCCTGGCCTCTGAGCAGGACTCTGCCACGCTAAGGCTCACGGCTGCTGCCTCATCAGCACGGCAACGATGCATTTTAAGAAAATGGTGAAAAACTTCCTTTAAAAGTTAACAACTTCCATTAAAAAATGTGCATGGCTGAAACCATGTGCAGGTGCATGGTAGACTCTGTGCTATAAGGTGGAGACAGGCTCTCCAGGAACCCAATCAGAGTACTAATGGGAAGCCAGCAAGGGCAGGAAGCCACAGTGGTACCTACATGACACCGCTTTGCGGCAGTGACCCACTGTCAGAGTGGCCCGCCGGGGTTGGTCTGTAACAGGTGATTTGGGGAACCATCCTGCATAGAGCCGAAGCCCACCCCAGCTGAAAACGCATTCCCGTAGCAGAAATCATGCTGAGGTGCCGCCAGAGCACTGGTACGGATGACATAACCACTTTTAACAAAAATGGGAAAAGGCTGAAGGCCTCACGATAAGGTACTGTGGATAGAAATGTGGTGGGGGAAGGGCTCTGACTTCCAGCAGGCACAAGTTACAAGGCCAGAGGCAATCCTTTCTCACGTTTTCAACCCAGCTTTCTAAGGGGATTTCTCTCCATGGTAGCATTTGCTAGTGGGAGCCGGCCAGGAAGCCAAATTTGCTTTCAAGTCATTCAGTGTTGAGCCAAGTTTTCTGAAACACATCTATGTGTGAATAAAGGGAGACTTAGGGTATTCACACTCAAAATTTTATAGGGATCATTCTGATATCAGGAGACCATTTTCAAAAAGTGGGATGTGGTACAGAAAGATCTTTTAAGTGTAAAGAGTAACTAATTTGATTCATATAACGGTGCCATTAAATTCTGGTTTTTGTTTGTTTTCTGAGACAGGGTCTGGCTCTGTCGCCCAGGCTGCAGTACAGTGGCGTGATCACAGCTCACCGCAGCCTTGACCTTCCAGGCTCAAGTGATCTTTCCACCTCAGCTTCTGGAGTGGCTGGGACTACAGGCATGCGCCACCATAGCCAGCTAATGTTTTTTTTAAATCTTCTGTAGAGACAAGGTCTCGTTTATGCTGATCTCGAACTCCTGGGATCAAGCAATTCTCCCACCTTGTTCTCCCCAAGTGGAGGGACTACAGGCATAAGTCATGGTGCCCAGTCTAAATTATTTAGATAGGGAGAAGCTTTGGTTTCTGCCTGAGGTCATTAAGCATATGATTACCATTAATACACAGGCAGACCTCTGAGATTCTGTGGGTCTGGTTCCAGATCATTGCAATAAAGCTAGTATCACAATAAAACAAGCCACACAAATTTTTTGGTTCCCTAGTGAATACTGAAGTTATGTTTACACTATAGTCTATTAAATGTGCAACAGCATTATTTCTCTAAAAACAATGTACCTTAATTAAAAAGTATTTTATTGCTAAAAAGATGCTGACAGGGATACAAAGTAAGCACATGCTGCTGGGAAAACGGGGAGACCTGCCAGACACTGGGCTGCCAAAATCTCCAGTCCGTAAAACATGCAGTATCTCCAAAGTGCAATAAAGCAAAGAGCAATAAAACGAGGTGAGCCTATAAATAAACACTCTTATCCAAGGATGCACTGTCCAGCTAGTGTGTGGGTAATGTGTGCTTAGCATGAGACTTGGTGTTTCTGTAAGGGCACAGACAAAAGGAGGACTCGTGTTGAAGAGGAGGTGCACTGAACAACGGTCCCAACGGGTCCTGAAGAGAGCCACCCTTTCTTAGCACCACTGATGCTGCTAACAGCCCTTGAGCGGCAGGAAGGAAAAACCCAGCACGCCAAGGGTAATAGTCAGTGGTTCTCTGAAGCTGACACCAGGACATCCCCCTTACCTTGTGCAATGTGCAGCTCAAAGTTGCTCGCTGAGAGCTCATACAGCCCCTGCTTGAGCTCAGGGGCTCTGGGTGGTTCCACTTCTGGCTCTGGTGTCTAACAGAAGGAAATAAAACAGTGATGGGTTTGTCAGCAGAGACACGGGGAAACCATCCAGGAGGTGACTGTGTCTGTGGGGAACCTCTTGCAGATGCCGCCCTCACCCAAAGACCTGGAACCTTTGTACGATGCTGCTGTGCTGAGTGACTCCAGGTCAGGAATGGACCTCGTCAAGCCCTTAGGATGCTTCAGCAAAAAGCCTCTTGCCAGCCTCACCCACGGCAAAAGCTCTAGGTCTGAGGCTTTAGGGTAGCCGAGTGACAGCTGTCCCTACCCGAAAACCCAACCAAACAGAGCAGACAACGTAAAGGGCAGTCTCACCCTACACCCTGTCCTCTTCTTTGAAACGTGCAGGGAGATTTCACATAGAATACCAAATACAATGCCGGATGGACGTAGCACTCTGAAGGGGTCAGCATTTGCAGACACCAGGGTGCCCAGCACAGTGGCTCACACCTATAACCCTAGCATTTTGGGAGGCCAAGGCAAGAGGACTGCTTGAGCCCAGCAGTTCAAGACCAGCCTAGGTGATAGAACGAGATCCCATCTCTACCAAAAATTTTTAAAACTAGCTGAGCATGGTGATATGTGCCTGTGGTCCTAGCTACCTGGGAAGCTGAAGTGGGAGGATCACTTGATCCCAGGGAGTGGAGGCTGCAGTGAGCTGAGATGGTGCTACTGCACTCCAGACTGGGCAACAGCGTGAGACTGTCTCAAAAAACTGTTAAACAGACACTAGGGTAGCAAAATGGACAAAGCTGAGAATGAGAAACTCTCAGGGGCAGGAGGGCCTGGTTAGCCTTACTTCACACAATGACAGGGAAAACTGTGAGGAAGACACAAGGTGGAAGAGGGATCAAAGAGAAAAGGAAGTGATGAGAAGGAAAATGCAGGTGAATGAAAGGTAACAGAGAAAACCATGGTATGAACATAAGCTGCATCTTTAAGAAAGAATATAATTCATGTGACTAAGTCTCATACAGAAAGATGGGAAAAGGGGCTTTTCACAAGATGTTTCTGCCAGGACCCAAGCAGACAGCCATGTGTTCAACTGTCTAGTCACAATTCTGCATTTCTCAACTTTTCAGACCAGGTACAGCTGTGGCTTCCAACCAAAGCAACCAGAAATGAGGGAAAGATAATGGAATCAGTGTTTTGCTGCAGACACATGAGTGTGTATTACTCAGCTTTTATCTGGGGGTTCATATTCCTTTTACAAAGAACATCCAAGCTAAGCTGTTAAAGGCTTGAAAAGTGCTGACAGTTCAAAGCTGTGCAGGGCTAGAATCATAAAGAACCACAGAGTTTCTCTTCTGCTGCGAGCATGTCGAGACTTTCAAAGTGCTAAATACGCACACAAAAGAATGCCCCAGGGAAGGATGGCTAAGTGAACAGTCAGTGAGTTCACATAAGGTGAAATCAAACACGGCGCGCCACTCTCCATGAGACGTTCAAGGGCCTTTCAGTATAAAGTGCTCATTTACGGCACGTGCAGGGCTTCTAGTTGCTTCCTGAGCTCCCAGCAGACTCCAGAGCAGTCCCCTGGCACGGCAACACCACAGTGCATCCCAGAAACGGGTTGCGTCTCGCCCTACAGTGGCGGCATAAGCTGATATGGTTCTTAAGAAAGCAACCTGGCAATATTCATCAAGAGCCATAAAAATGATCTTGGTTTTTTTTTTTTTCTTGGCCTTACAACTTTATGTCTGGGAATACTATATTCTAAAAGTATCACTCAAAAGAAGGGGGAGGGGGGCGGAAACATCTTTTCCAAAGATAAACTTGTTCCCTACAGCACGACTGATAACAGAAAAAGTTTAAATAACCTAAATATCCACTGACAGAATTAGAGTTGAATTATGGGAAATCCATATAAGACATGATCAATATAAAGACCACATAACTATATAAAATCAATTAATGAGATGAAACACATTTGTGTAAGTGTTCAAGAAAAAATATAGACGCAAACATGGAAATATAAAAATTGCAGTAGAATGTACAACATGGGCTGGGCACGGTGGCTCATGCCCATAATCCCATCACTTTGGGAGGCTGAGGTGGGCAGATCAGGAGGTCATGAGATGGAGACCAACCTGGACAACATGGTGAAACCCCGTCTCTACTAAAAATGCAAAGATTAACTGGGCATGGTGGTGCATGCCTGTAGTCTCAGCTACTTGGGAGGCTGAGGCAGGAGAATCACTTGAATCCAGGAGGCGGATTGCAAAGAGGCAGAGGTTGCAGTGAGTGAGCCCAGATCACACCACTGCACTCCAGCCTAGTGACAGAGTGAGACTCTGTCTCAAAAAAAAAACAATGTACAAAATGACAAATTGTCTTGAGTTGAATATTGCCACAACACTAAAAAAAAAAAAAAATCTAAACTTATCCCACATGAATATTTAAAAATGTACGCACTCAATTACTTAGGTATACAGATAAATAACTTTTTTTAAAATTTTCACTTAAAAAGCTAAATTCAGATTGAAAAGAATTCTGGTTTGCAGTATAAAGTTTGCCTACTTAAACTTTTCCACAATAAGGCACATTGTCATTGTTTCTGGCAATTATCTGGGACCTCCTATTGCTGGGAGACACTAAAATATGGCAAGCAGGTGACTGTGGTTCTGGGGTGGCGTGGGGGGATTCCACGTGGCCATTGTGCTCCCACACTGAGGAGACAGAAAGTTCTTTGCAAACCCTGAAACTTGGCCTCTCAGCCCTTCCCAACCTGCATGTGAGGTGCCACCTCCACTAAGGGAAATGGGCTGGTGACATGAGGTCTTTCTGCCATCCTGATACTGGCTGCTGGTTTCTTGAATAAAGCCATCATAGAAGACTTTTTTTTTTGGTGAAAATTATTTAAAACTGGTTTCCTACCATCCAATATACATGTCCCCACAAAGAATATTTTCATAAAGGAAACAATGTCAAATTTAAATCTATATGAAAGTCACACCTGCTCATCCAGCTTTCTTGTCAGACAAAGATGCAAATTTCCTCTCTGAGACAGGTCTGTGGTTTTCTCTTTCAGCTAAAGTTAGGTAAGTCTCTGGTTCAGTGACACACATCACACACCAACAGTCTCAACCATACAGTTCAGAGAGTCTTTTTTTTTTTTTTTAAGACAGAGTTTTTGCTCTGTTGCGCAGGCTGGAGAGCAATGGCATGATCTCAACTCCCTGCAACCTCCATCTCCCGGGTTCAAGTGATTCTCCTGCCTCAGCCTCCCAAGTAGCTGGGATTACAGGCAACCACCACCATACCCGGCTGACGTTTGTATTTTTAGCAGAGACGAGGTTCACCATGCTGGCCAGGCTGGTCTTGAACTCTTGACCTTGGGTGATCCACCCACCATGGACCGTGTGGACACATGGTCCACAGAACACCTTCATATCAGTGGGTGCCTAGCTGATACAAGAAGTCAGTCTTAGGTAACTATTGAAATTGAAATTAGAGACTTCAGATGCTCTTCCTAGCTCATGAGGATCCTACAACGTAGGAACACAGGCGACTTTCCAGGCCCTCTCCAACACAGCAGCATGACCCACCAGGTCTACCTGGCCTCCAGGGGCCTGAGCGCTCGGCATTAATCAGAAGGCACCACCCACAAAGGGACACTTAACCGGTGGTTTATGATCATGATGCTTATGACACAATGAAGACTTCCAACATCAACTGGGGAGGGGGAGGATTATGAATTATTTTTAGTACATAACATGCTAAGCATCTACAATCTCCTGACATTAGCCTTAATGTACAGAAAGTGCATTAAGACACAGAGTATTCATGGTATGAAATGATGTTATAAGCAAAGCCCATTAGGGATCGGGGACTGAGCACTGAGAAGAAAAGGAAGGATCCATGCCACGGGTACAGCTGGCGGGCTCAGCCTGAGCCAGGAGGCTGCAGGTGGTGGAGGGCAAAGGTCGGGGGGATGGGAGGAGGCTCCACCGCTGGCCTGGAGAGTAGAGTCTGGGGTGGGCCCAGCACTGACCCCAGGTGGTCAAGAATCAGTCTTGGATGCTGGGAACAGTTGTGAACTGTATTACCTGTGACAGTGGCAGGGTGGCAGTGTTAACAAGGACTAAGTGCTCATCTGTGAGACTCCACAAGTGACCTCCTTAAAGAGCGCCTACAGCCAGACAAGGCACAGGGTGGTGGGGAAGACAAACACCACAGACAAAACAGTGGTAACTGTTGAAGCTGAGGGCTTAGTCTTCTCCTGACTTTTGTGCACATTTCAGTATCTCCATACCAAAAAGTTTTTGTAAAAGTTTATCTTTACCTATAATATCAATGAGCTCTAAACAAAAAAAAGTAAAGTTGCTTTGAAATGGCAGCCTTAATAATTCATCTCAACCGGTCTCTGCCCTGTTACATATGACCCCAAAGATGTAGACGGGAAGAGAGGGAAGCACTCACCACTGGCTCCTCGTTCAGCGTCTGTAGCATCCAGTTTTCCAGTGTCTGGAAGTCCCGAGGACCCTGGTACTTCACAGCTTCTTGGCCCGGCTTGAAAAACTTTAAGCTGAAAGCATAACAAAGGATTAAACAGAGCAAAAAGAGAGTTGTCTTATCAAAGAGCAAACTCATTTAGTGAAACCATCAGAAAATGAGCTGTCAAGAGGCTGCAGCCAGACACAGATCTGCTCCTCTCTGATAAAACTCAAAAAGGAAACAAAAATAACGTTCCAGGAGATAATATATTCAGTTAATCCTAAACTTTGACAAGTTTCTGATTTTATTCAAGGAAAATTAAAATGAGGTGAGAACTTCCAGCCTAATGCTGTGACTGAAGCCCCAAGCTCCAAGTATTCAGTGCTCCTCTGCAGCAGTCTCGAGCCTTCCCTGCAAGGTACTGTTATGTTTTCTCAGCTTCAGCAGTGGTGGTTGCGTAGTGTTCAAATTAGGACTGTAGTAGACACAGCGTTGTTTTGTAATAGCGGTATTCTTCCAGGCCACCCTGGCAGGTATTCAACTCTTGCAAAGCATGAATATCCAGTTACTGTGAGAATTCATGTCCAGCTATAAGAACGACTTTGACATTGATTGATACAGTCCATTCATCTCCCCACAGAGAAGAAATTCTTCTTTTTCCTACAAATCATGGCCTCTGGAGGAATCTGCAGAGAGGATACAGGAGCTAGTCCTTTAACCACAAGCAAAAGACAGCACCAGAGGATGAAATTAACACTCCCAGTTCCTGGATCACCCCAGCAGTCATGGGAAAACATGCTCTAGATAAAAATTCATAGAAGGGGTCAAGGATAGGGAAAAATGCGACTGCTAACAGAAGGTACTTATGGAGTACCATTTGTTGGCAAGCCTACTCATCTAAAACACCTCTGCCACTTCTACAGCAAGTATGTGGATTTTGTGAGTAGATGCCCAATGTACAGTATCAGGACTGTAAGATGCCAATTGATGTAGAAATCAGACATGAAGGTTTGAATAGCATCTTAGTTCAATGGTTGTAGCAGAAGACCACAGACTGGGTGGCTTAGAAACAACAGAACAGATTTCATCTAGTTCTAGAGAATGGGAAGTCTGAGATCGAGGTGCTGGCAGAGTCAGTGTCTGGTGAGGGTTTTCTGGTTCACAGATGGTGCCTTCTTGCTGTGTCCTCACATGGCAAAAGGGGCAAGCGAACTCTCTGGGGCCTCTTTGATAAGGTATGTATCCCCCATTCATGAGGGCTCCATTCTAATGACTTACTCCCCTCTCAAAGGCCCCTCCTCCTAATGCCAGCATTAAGGATTAGGATTTCACCAAATGAATTCTGGGGGACACAAACATTCAGTCCATAAAAAATGGCTAATTCTCCTTAAAATGAAGTTACATGGCTGATTAGGCTTTGAAATTCAGATGGGCATAATGGCCTTACGCAGAACCTAACATCACCAGTGTGATGGGGCTTACGTAAGGCCCCTAATATGTCTCCAATGCAGAGTAGACACCCAGCTTCCTCTGCAGCTTAGATGCTCAAAACCACCAAAAACAGCCAAACTTCACTAAATTCAGTCAGTACACCAGCTACTTCACGAACACGATAAGCAAGGGCAAAGCCTGTGGTAACAAAGATGATTGCCCTCACCTAGCCCGGCACCTCCCGGGGCTCCCAGAAGTGTGTTCCGCACCCAGAGAAACAGAAACTTCTTCCTGCATGGCTCTGCCTCCCACCCGCCTCCTCCAAGCGCCTCCCCATCAACACGCTTCGGGAAGGGAAACGGGTAGATCCTCAGAATATCAGAAAGGACGAGGCACTGTCACACTCATTCCTTGTTTCTTTGCTAAAAGTAAAATACAGTAAGACCTAGCTTGTGATTTTCTGTGATTTGCTATTCATTTGAGCAAAACAAAAAACAAACAAACAAAAAATCTCTTCTTGTTGTTGGCCTGAAAATCTTCCTAACCTGCTCAAGTCTGAGATTGTTCCTCAGTAAGTTCACGGAACCCAGGGATAGAGTGGGCACTTCTGGTCCAGACCTTCCAGCTGGTTTGGGGAATCTGACTTCCGTTCTCACTGTTGATGGAGGTGAAAGAGGTGATGGAGACTGGGCCACAGGGTACATGCCCAGACAAAGTACCATCCCAGATTTCTGCCATTACTAAGCCTCCACATGAGCATTTGAGTCTCCTCTTTCAAAGAGACTGCAGGGAGAAAATTCCCTTGTAGGTTTCACCTTGGCAAACAAGATGTTGAAAGTTCTACTACTATAGAGAAGGTTATGAGTTGAACAGTGTCCTGTAAAACAGATCTGTATAAGTCATAACCATCAACCTCAGAAGGTTGACCTTACTTAGAATAAGGTCTTTACAGAGAGACATTCAAGTTAAAATGAGGTCATCATAATGGGCCCGAATCTAGCATGACTGGTGTCCTTGCAAGAAGGGCTAATTTGGACACAGACACACACACACACACACAGCGAAAAGGCCACATGAGGACAGAGGATGGAAGTGATGCGTCTATACGCCAAAGAACGCCAAAGATGACCAGGAAACCAACAGGAGCCAGGACGAGGCAATGGAGGATTCCCCCACAGGTTTCAGAGGGAGCACGGCCCTGCTGGCTCCTTGATTTAGGACCTCTTGCCTCGGAGACCGTGGACAATACATTTCTATTGTTTCCGGCTGCCTGGTTTGTGAAACTTTGTTACAGCAGCCCAGGAAACTAACACAGTTGGTTTCCTTCAGTCCTGCCCTGCTGTAATGATTCACGATGGCTCAACAGGAAGACCACGGAACATTTTCCTGGGCACAGCCAGCCATCTCTAGGGGGCATGGGAGCCCAAACTCCCTGCCCCTCCAACCCCTTACTCCAGTGACACTTGCCAGGGAAGAATGACATGAAAGCTGATGTCCTGACACATGCCTGGGCTCCGGCAGGTACAGTCATCATCTGATTCAGGCCTCACAACCACTCTGTGGGATGGGTGCTGCCTCGGAGGAGTAAAAGCTCACCCAAGTCAATCTGCAGATGCCCCAACATGACCACATTTCATATGGCACATTCCACCTCCTGCATTCTCTGGGGGAAAATAATCTGTTCTCAGGAACTTCTGCAGGGCAGTGATAGGCACAGAGGTTCCTTCCCAAACTGTGTTCAGAGTGGTGTAGACTCATTTTTGTTATTTTTAATAACACAAAAATAGTAACACAGCCCATGGTTTACTTGGGGAGACCAGATCTTCTCATTAAAAATCTAAACACATGATCCAACACAGGCCTTTTTAAATTTGTGATGGTATGTGGGGAATATCATCTATGGAGCAGCTGATATTGCAGCCAATAGTCGTTACGGCCAGGCTGAGGCAGAACCCTTCACTTCCTTCTCCGAAGCCCCATAACACATACCACTCTCAGCTCCCTCACAGGTCCTGTGTCACCTTCCCCGTGACATGGTTTGTGGTACACACAGCCTCAGGCCACAGATTCAGGTTAGCAGGTTGAAGAGTGGAAAGACACCAGAGCCAGCCCACCCCTGCTGCCCCTGAACCTTGAAAGCAATAGGCTTTCGACAGGTAAGCATTCACCTCCTCACCCTCATCTCTGCTCACTGCTTGCTTCTTTAGGACATAGTTGATCTGTACTTTAAAGACAATCCTATGAAGCACAGAATACTGAATGCTTTTATGTAGATACAGATAGCAGGCAATTTTATCTCCGTTGATCTGATTTAAAGTAAATCCAAATTATGGCACTTATATTAGCAAGCGGTCACCAAAGACCAAGAATTCCAGAGTCCTTTGAGGAAAGGCCTACATTTCCAAATGGTAGGAAAACCCTGACATGTATTGGGCGTGCTCAGATTGGTGTCTGCACACATACCATGTAAGTCCCATAACAACGTTTGGGGGATCACCTTACTTAGAGGTTAAAGATGAGGCCAGAGCTATGTGCTAAGTAAATGGTAGAGCTGGGATTTGACTGTGACTTCTAGGTTCAAGCCTAGGGCTCCCTCCACTTTTCTGCCTCCCAGGTTTGAAGATAAGCTCCAATTTTATGCTTTATTGATACCCCCCTCTATTACTCAATTAAGCAATGAATTGTATAGAATCAACTTCATTCCTCAGTTGAAACCAACAGCAAGGGAGTGACCGTGGCAAACCCTGCACCTCCTTCAGAAACAGTGTCTTCTCCTCTTTCAAGAACTGCTTTTCCCTCCGACACTTGGCACATGGTATGAATGGGCATATGTCTTGCTATATGCTCCTGTTTCCCTGGCCACAGTGGCTATTCCTGGAACGAACACCCCAGCCAAGCAGGCCCAGTCAGTGATGGGCCCTTCTGTGCAAACAGAGATACAGGCCTGGAAAGCCATCATCTCAAGGGAGGCACAACAGAAACAGACCCCAGACCCCCAGAGCTGGGTCTCAGAGGTTCCTCCACAGCCTTTTAAATGGTCCTTTCTTTTTGTTTAATAAGAGAACAATTCTATTTCTAGAACTGAGAACGTTTCAGTTTCTATTTCTTACAACCAAAAAAAATTCTCAACTGTCAAGGAAGTAAATATCATCGACTGTCAGACTCTATACTTCTTTCCAACAGAAACAGTCCTTGCGGGAGTCACATGAGAAGTGACTATAAGAAGCGTGTTTGAGAATAAGAGTCACCGAAAAAAGCAAGCCAAATTGATGGCAGTCTATGCACACTGTGTAAAATGTACCAGGGAACGTCTAGCATGGTGGGATCTCAGGGAGACCACCATTTTTGTCTTGTAAACTCATTCTCTTACCAATGTACCGGTGAACATTTTAAACCCAACACTGATGAATTAAAGGTATTCCAAAGTACAAAAGGCATCTAAAATATTTGACACAGCATTAAATGCAACTTCTCCCTCATCATAGGGATTGCCTGCTTACATTTAGTATCTCTTCACTCCTTAGAACTACAAAGGAAGTTACCAAAAGTTTAACTAGGACTTTCTTTGTAGCCAGGAACCATCTGGGAAGGGTGCCCCCTTCCTTCCGACTTACGTAGGGTATCCTCGCACCCCCTGGGCGGAGCACACGTCGGAGTTGGCCGTGCAATCCACTTTAGCCACGTAGACTTTGGCATCTTCCATGCTGTTGTATTTGTCTCCCAGGTCATTCCAAGTCGGCTGTAGCCGCTGGCAGTGTCCACACCTGAAACAAAGCAAGAGTACCAGCACACTGAGTGCCAGGTCACAGGGTGGCCGGCCTGCAACTTCAGCCCTATTCAGGGGGCAATGGGGTTCTCAGCCCTATCTTTATGCCATGGCAGATGGCAGCTCCTGGACCAGTACTCCAGGACCTCCCTCCCCTGCTCGCCCTTCCAGAGTCACTGCCCTGTTCTCAGCATTAAATCTCAGCATCGTCCCAACATTAAACTTAGCAAAATGTTGTTCTGGACCTACTTGTTCTGGCCCTGCTGACCTCCCCCTTGACTTCCTTGCCTTGCAGCCTACTCCTGAGTCCTCTGCAGCACCTGCAGTGTTCCCAAAGGGCTATAGCTTGGCTTGACCCTGGGACCTGAGACACATTCTCTCTGACGCTTCCTCCCAAAACTCCACCTAGCTAATTCTATCTGCCCTTCAGGTTTGGTTTGGGTGCCGCTTCCTCCAGCGAGTCGGCCCTGACTCCCCAGGGTGTTCAGCGCCCGGTCTCTTCTCCCGCCCTTCTGGAAAGCTCCTCTACGCCTCCCGTGGGCAGTAGCTTAGCACTTCCTGCTGTATCTGCTACTTTTATTAGTCAAGTCTCCTCCACTATGTAACCAAATAGCCACAAATACAAGGCAATCTCAACATTTAATCAACTGCAATTTTCTCCAATGAGAAGGGAAAAAAAAAGTCTGTGGCCACCTAAACTTCTAGGGTTGAAGTCAGCAAATGTCTGTATATAGTATTCACTGTATGAATTCAGTTATGTACACATATTTTAAAAACGCCTATCATTTAAAATAGTATATTAATTAGGCTTCTTGCCACGCTTCACATTTCATGAGGATATCAGCGTCCTTCCCAACACTACATCTTCTTGAGTCATACAGATGATCACAGCTCTTCCTACGTTCTCAGGATGGTATGTCAACAGTGCCATATTCGAATTCTGAATGAGACAACCCTAGAAACTTTATCCCAAGTTTCAACTACAATCCCACAGCATAATGACACATGGGCTTGTTTCTTTTTTAATATGGTAGGTACACACTGATGTCTACAATGTAACCACTGTGCTGTATCGCCTTTAAAATGTTTTTAAAAAACACTTGCTTATAAGAACACCAACACTTAGAATTGTGACTTCCTCCTCCAAATAATTTCTTAATAAAAATCTCTGTTAAATCTCTTTTTCTTTTCTGACAGATTACCTCAAAAACAAGCATTTAAGTCGGGTGCAGTGGTTCATGCCTGTAATCCTAGCACTTTGGGAGGCTGAGGCAAGAAAGCTGCTTGAACTCAGGAGTTCAAGACTGGCCTAGGTAACACAGCGACAAAACATTTTTAAAAACTAGCCTGGTGTGGTGGCACACACCTGCAGTCCTAGTTACTTGGAAGGCTGAGGCAGAAGGATCACTTGAGGCCAGGAGCTTGAGGCTACAGTGAGCTATGATCACATCCCCGCACTGCAGCCTGGGTGACGGAGTGAGATTTTGTCTCATAAGAAAAAAAAAAAAGATTTAAAGGTAGCACTGAAAAAGTCTGCTTCAAGCTAATGTATCTTCCCTAAACAGCACTTTCTCGGCCAACTAAGAAAATCCCTGCTTTATGAGACACTCAGATACAAAAAGAAAAAAAAAATCATAGTGAAACTACATGCTGATTTAACTTCTGTAGATTCAACAAAGTGAGTTTGACAAAAGGTGTGTGTGTGAGGAGAAAGAAACAAGAAAAAAAAAAAGACAATTCCCACAGAACCCTGAAGTGGGTGCAAGCTGGGAGATGTGAGGGTTTTGTTCCTCAGCTGGCTTAGTTGCTGCATGCTTCTCATGGCATGAGCATCTATGCGACTGCGGTAAGTGTGACCCTGCTGTCTAAAGACACAGGTTTGAGAACTAGTCCATTTGGTATTTAACCAAAGAAGCCATGATAGTTCTAATGCTGGCGGACATGCTGGCAGTGAGCGCTTACTGACTGACTGGGGTCGTGTCCAACAAGGCACCTTCCGAAGGAACTGTCAAGGGCACTTCTGCCCCTAGGGGGCTTTGATCAGAGATGCTCATTCTGGAACTTTAGAACTTCTCTGCAATCTTGACGAGGTTTTGTTTTGCTTCTGTTGTTTTATTATGAAAACACAAGACTAGATTAAGAATGAGAACAAACAATAAGTTTGCTGTGCACTAAGTCAAAACTGACCATCCTGGGCCATCACCAAGCTGGGCATGCCCTTGCCCCTGGCTGTGATGGGGCTACAGGTGCTATCTGGTCACACAGCACCCAGCGGCATTCACAAGGTAGCCTGTGGCCAAGAACTAGAGCAAGGCTACCTGGTCCAAATCTTGACCTCACTGTCACCAGGTTTGGGGTGACTCACAAACTGGCCATACAGAAGCTGTGATCCGATGTTGGCACAAAATCTACAGCAGTAGGACAACGCTGCAGCTGCCAAGTTCTGGGCAAAAATACACAGATCAATGTTTTTGTTACAGGGGCCCCAGCCCTCTAATCACACATGGGCTTTCACCATTCCACGGCAACTGAAACCGGAAAAAGGTATGTGTGTGTTGAGGGGGAATCCATGAGTGAGTGTTCTATCTGAGCTCCAAACGCTCAGCTCACTACTCCAGGACCTGCCTCCCTCTCCTGCACAGACCCCCTCCAGAGACACCACCTTGTTCTCAACATTACACTCACCAAGGTGTTGTTCCAGCTATTGCGGGTCCTACTCGGTCTTGCCCCTGCTGACCTCCCATCTGACCTGTCCACCCACTCAGCCTCCTTTCCTCACAGCTGACTCCTGAGCCTTACTGCAGTATCTCCAGTTTCTGAAAGGTCCCTCTTAAAAGTCCAACTTAAACACCATCACAGAAACCCACATATCTCTGTTTAAATATTTGTAGCAGACTATGAAGAAGCCAACAAACAAAAACAGAAAGTTACGTTTTCTGGGAGCATCCACCTAAATGTCTAATGCCACATACAATGAAAAAGGAATTTACTTAATACCAAGTGCCCAGACGTGCCAGTTTTCTCTCTCACTCAGCCCAGGACTAGCTGGTATTTATTGCAGAGTTTCTAAAATTAAAATCCCTTTGGCTGCAGGAATTTATTACATCTACATGTCAGTTTTTCTTTTTAAAAAGTAAAGAGCAGGGTGCAGTGGCTCATGCCTGTAATCTCGGCACTTTAGGAGGTCAAGGCAGAAGAACTGATTGAGGCCAGGAGTTTGAGACCAGCCTGGGCAACATGGTGAGACCCTGTTTCTATCAACTACAACAACAACAACAACAAAAATAAGCTGGGTGTGGTGACCGGCGCCTTAGTCACAGCTACTCCAGAGGCTGAGACAGGAGGATCACTTGAGCCCAGGAGTTAGAGGCTACATTTAGCTGCAATTGCACGCCACTGTGTTTCAGGCAGGGTAACAGAGCAAGATCACAGCTCTAAAATAAATAAATAATGAAGAAAGAAAAAACCCATGGACAGAATTGTTCCACTTAAATGGGCTCCAATTAAGTAGTATATTTAATTGAAATCGTTGCTCTAAGAATACTCCTGTACAGAGAGAAAATATTACTATTGCCTGATTGTTTTATGTTACAAAGTAATTTCGACACCATTGGTAGTTCTAAAAATTCTAATCAGTTGGTTCCTGGGAATCTGAAACACAATGTACTTCATACAGTTAACCCGCAATGGCCCAAAAAGTTTGGACTGAAACACAGTAACAGCCTGAATACCGGGGTTAAGAGAAAAACGTTTCTCCCAGTTTGAAAGGTACAATTTCTGAACTGGCCATTTTTTTTTAGGTATCTTTTCTCTATTCTTTCCTACATCCCTTTCCCAAATGAGCCTCTGCTGAGCTCTACAACAAGCACCTGCCATTCCAGCCTCTCAAAGGCCTTGTGTCCTAAAATTACAGCTTTCTGCCCTGACCCGTAATCACTTCTCTTCCAAGGAGCATCCCGGCGCTGGCAAGAAAAGCAGTGCACGCGCTTGTGTGAACGACAGGAAGCCCTTCTGTGGGGCGAGTCCCAGGGTAGGGGTCTCTTAGGTCAGCACTGAGGCCCACACCAAACCCCGCCCAGGGAACCAAAGCAGGAGGGACCATCTGCTCAACGGAGGGGCTTTTCCGATCTCACACAAAACAAGTGAGCTGGCCCCGAGAGAGCACGGGGAGGTGAAAGGACACCCTGGAGTTGAGGACCAGTGGGTTCTGGTGACAGAGCAGAGAGCACATCCACCCTGAGCTTCGCGGGGGTGGGGGGGGAGGGAGTCCCAGCATTCGCAGTGCTTTGGTCTTCCCGGAGTAGCTCAGCAACCCTCTGCCTGGACCACTCCTTCCTATCCCACAAAACACGCACAAAGTGGGAAAACACACTTTCCTGAGTTCTGTTTCTCAATTAAAGCCTCTGGAAGGGGACGTGCCCGCCGTCTCAGTGTCCCAGATGACCCCGGTGGCCGCGGCAGCAGCAAGGCCGCTCCGGCGAGTGCACGTGGCTCACCGGCAGGCCGCGCGTCCGGCCGGCACAGGAAGTTTGGGGCGCTGTGCAGGGACCGCGGGGTGACATTTGGACTCCCGGCTCCCAGAAAGGGCGACGACCCCACATTCCCCTCCCTCAGTGCCGAGGTGCAAGAGGTGGTTGAGTTCAGGAGCGCGGCGTGGGGCGGGCTTTTCCCGGCTGTCCCCTCGGGGACCGCCCCCTCCTCCTGCACCGCCCTGGCCGCCGAGCGCCACGTCAGCCGCGAGCGCCCGGCCCGCTGCGCCCACGCCCCCCAGCCCGGAGCCCCGAGTCCTCGGTCCCCTGCAGTCCCAGGCTCCCGACCCCGCGCCGCGGCGCCCGCGCCCCACACCCCCCAGCCGGGGCCCCGAGGCCGCAGGGTCCCCGGGCTCCCGGCCCCGCGCCCTCTGTACCCAAGCCCTGCGCCCGAAGCACGCACGCCCCTGGCCGGAGCCGTAGGCATACACGTGGCCCCCGGCCCGGGACCCCCAGCCTTCGGCGCCCAGGCGCCCCACGCCCCCCAAAGCGCCGAGTGCGGGGCAGGGCGCCGGCCTGCGCGGCGTTACCAGGGCGCGAAGAACATGACGAAGTGCGCGGCGCTCTGGATCCCGTGCGTGAACATGTCGGCCGTGTACAGGTGCTTGCTGTGCGGGTCTTGCCCGTCCCCTCCGTCCGCCGCCGGGGGCCCGTCTGCCGCCGCCGCCGCCGCCTCCTGGGCCCGGGCTCGCCAACGCCCGCCGCCGCCATGGCCCAGCAGTAGCAGCAGCAGCGCGGTCAGGGCCGACGGCCGGGCCAGCGGCGGGAGGAGGCGTCCTGGGCGCGCGGGCATCGCGGCTGGGCTGGGCGCGCTCTCGCCGCGGCCGCCAGTGCCTTCGCAGCGCCCGCCCCGCGCCCCGCGCCCCGCCCCCGGAGAGGCCGCGCCCCTTCCTCTCCACGCCTGCCCGTCCCCGCCGGCGCGCGCTAGCTACACGCCCGCTGCCCGGGTCCGAGCGCCGGCGGGGAAGGGCGGGCGCGAGGGGCCGAGTCCGGGAGAGCTCCAAGTCCCGCCTCCTGCGCTTCCCGCGACGGGACCACTAGCCCTCCTGTCGGAGGACTCCTGCACCTCCGCAACCCAGGCCCTCACTCTGTTCCCCAAGGGCCCGCTCGGCTCTGAGCGAGGGCGAACACACGAAGGAACGATGAAGCCAGCGGGAAGCCACGGAGGGGCCGGTCAGCCTCAGCTAATCTCAGCTCACACAAGCGCCCTGGGACTTCAGGCCAAGGAAGGAAAGAGCTGCTGTCAGCAGAATGTAGGAAATCGGGCAAAAGACGGTGCGATTTGCACCTGAATGAGTCAGATTCTTGGCCAGAGCTCAGCTGTGATTCTAGACCTGTGGTGAACCCCTTGCTGGTTACCCCTGCCCTGCATGAATGAATGAAGAGGAGAGAACGTCATAGTGGCCTCTTCTAGACAAGAAGGCTCCTAGCAGGACTGGCTGGGGTCCTACTGTGCCCTAATTTATCCTGGTTACTAAAACGAATGACAGCATGCCTGCTCTGGCTGAACTCATCCTTGTGGAATGGCCGGAAGGCATCCCCGCCCGGCACCTCATAACTCGCACCTGCACACACACCTTATAGCAGATGGTAATCGAAGGTTCCAGCCCTACCCCGGGGATCTGAGGCTAAATTAGGGAGAATCACCGGGTTGCTTTCCGGGATCCTGCCTGCTCTTTGATTATCCTCAATCCAGGAAGCCCCAAGTAGTTAACTCCTGGCTTGGCAATAGGGGAAGCGCCCACTGTGTCACCTGTCATTATTCTGCTCCTGCCGTAGGCCCAGGCACTTGTGAACCTTTAACCATGGGTTGCCAAACACCAAAACCATCCATCTCCCTCCAAAGCCTGTTCTCTCAGCCACTTAAGCTTGAAACATGGGAGGCATCTTGCATTGCTTGCTCTTTTCCCTTGTGTCTCAAAATTCAAACCTACCGTATTTCTTGCAACCAGAATTTCCTTCCAGCATTCTCGGTTCTCATACCCTGAACGGATCCTAAGCCTGGCCTATTGCAGTAGCTTCCTAAAAGTCTCTTTCATTCAGGTGGCTGGAAAATTAATTTTCCCAAAGCCTGCCTTTGAGCAAGACAGTTTGCTGCTTAAATGTGGGACCAACACAGCACCACTGTCTCCATGGCCTTGGCCTATGGGGTGAAATACTAATTCCTAGGGCAGCCACTCAAGGCCTTCCGTGATGTAGTTGTGTCATGCTTTGTGTCCCTGTGAAACTCACAACACTAGAAATCCAGGGATTCTCTCCAATAACTGTTACTGCCGAACTCTAATCCCTGTGTTCTCCGACACCTCATACCTCCCAAACCCTTCCATGGCGCTGTTGGGAAATTCCCACAAGTATCACCATATACTCTTATAGCATCAGTGTCTTTCGTTTTTAACTGAAACACAGTTCTAGGAGCCCTCTCAAGTGTGGCTGCTTGTTTTTTCACGCCTGGAGTCCCTCAGACCCAGGAAGTAAGGCTGATGCCTTCCTGGTTCCCTATTGCTCCTTCCAAATCCTACAAAACCCTCAGGTCTCCTTAAATTGATGTCCCTGGGCATGGCACCCTCTGCCCTGCCAGTTCCGGTCACTCTTCCACATCACTGTTCCTGGTTCAGTGAAGACTTTGGTTCCTGGCTCAGTGTTCCTGTCCGCCCCTTTCCTGTCTTTCATTCCGGGCATCTTCAGCATCCAGGTGGATGCTCCATCTATCTGTCCCTCAGCAACTCCCGCCCAAAAGGGAGACCCGAGCACTTGTCATCATTAGCATCTACACCATCTCCAAACTCTGAAGTCAAGGCATCCACTCTGCCCAGCACCTCCTCAACTTGCACTCCGCATGCTGAAGAAACCCATTTCTGCCACGCTTCTTCCTCATGATGATCTCTGAAATACCAACCCCACCATCTTCTACAATCACAATCCCCTCGCAGCCCCCCAGACTGCTGTGTCTTGTCTTGCTTCTTGGCCAAGTGACAGCCCATGGAGCTCAGCCTTCACTTTCTGCCCTTCCGTATTCTCCCCACAGATGCTGGTGAGCTTCGTCTCTCTGAGTTCGCTGTGCCTTCCACCAGGTAGCCAAACTCTGCTGAAGAAAAATCGCACGATCAGGCAGCACGTCTCCTTCACATTTGTAAAAATAAGCCTTCAATTCCTCCTCACCCCTGCCTTAAAACTGACTACATCTTCCTAGGCAGTGTGCCGCCCCAGTCTCTGAGATGCTTCCATACTTCCACTGATGCCGCTGTTCCTCTCCTCTCCCCACCCCACCCTTTCAGTCACCATCCTCTCAGCTGCCAGCTTTATCTCATGTTTCTAAGAAAAGTGAAGACAAAAGCATGAGCTCCCTTATCACTTCCCTGCCAAATCTGCACACCCCTGCACAGGCACCTTTCCCTCTGGCTATAAATGAGTAAGTCAGTATCCCTGCCTAGCAAAGGCCAGTCCTCCAGAATAATGCCCCTCACACATATCCAGGTCCTAATTCCTGAAACATCTGATTGTTTCATTATACCAAAGAAGAGACTGCAGGTGTGATTAAATTAAGGGTCAGGAGCGGGAGCGATTCTCCTGGATTATCTCAGTGGGCCCTAAATGTGATCACAAGTGTCCTCATAACAGAGAGGCAGGAGGAAATCTGACTACACAGCAGGAGGCGATGTAACAAAAGCAAAAAGAGATTTGAAGATGTTACACGGCTTGGAAGATGAAGAGGCCAAGAGCCAGGAAAAGCAGCTCTAGATGCTGGAAAAAGCAAGGAAATAGACTCCCCCTCAAGCCTCTGGAGGGACCTGCAGCTCTGTGAACAATTTATAGTTCAGTGCAACTGATTTTGGACTTCTGACCTTCAAACTGTAAGAGAATAAACGTATGTGGTTTTATGCCACCCAGCGTGCAGTGTTACGGCCGCCCTAGGAATAGGAATACGCCCTCCCTGCTGCATGCTCAAGGCCTTTGTTCTTCAGCTCCTCTCTTTCTCTCCTGCACAAGTTACTCATCACTTCTTCCTACTGGACCATTTTCATCAGTGTATAAGCAAGCTTTAGTGTCTCCCAACTTAAACATTTTAAAATTTTTTACTCCCCGGTCCTCATGTACCCCCAGTCACTATCCCAGTTCCTTAATTTTCCTTCACAGCAAAAATTCTTTCAAGAATTGGAAGGCTGGGCAAAGTGGCTCATGCCTGTAATCCCAGCACTTTAGGAGGCCAAGGTGGGAGGATTGCTTGAGGTGAGGAGTTTGAGACCAGCCCAAGCAATATATTAATAACAAGACCCTGTCTCTACCCAAATTTTTTTTTTAAAATTAGCAAGGCTCAGCGTCACGTGCCTGTAGTCAAGCTACTCAGGAGGCTAAGGCGGAAGGATCATTTGAGCCCAGGTGTTAGAGGCCTCCGTGAGTTATGATCGTGCCACTGCACTCCAGCCTGGGCAACAGTGTGACCCCATCTCAAAAAAAAGAAAAAAAAGAATTATCCATATTTCACTTTCCATTCATTCTTCAGCTCATGCCACTCTGACTCCCAAACCGCCACACACACCAAGTCTTCTCTTCTCAAAGTCACTGAGGGTGTCCACATTGACAAGTCAAATGAAAGGTACAGCCTTCAAGGAGCTGCACCCCCTTCTGACAGCAGCCCTAGAGGGGCGTGGCAAAGCCTCTCTTTGGAAGCTGTCCTCATCCCAGGGAGCACATGAGAACTGACATGGGAGGAATGGCTACTGAATGGGAAAAATACAGCTTTTGTTTTCCACCTCCAGAGGGTAACACAAGACCCAAATGTGTTGTAATGTTGTCAAGACAACCCAGGACATTCAGAAACTGAAATGCCACCATTTGAACCACTTTAACAGGTGCATCCTGAGTTATTATTGGGCTAAAAGTGCTGCTGTTCGGCAGGTTCTGAAAGCGTTTACATTCTGTTGTTCTAAATTTGGTCAGAACACCCTGGTAGGTGCCTCTAAAGAAGAAAAACTGTGTTTTTCTCGATGAGCTCATGTGACCATTCAAATGTGATTGTTGAGAAGCAGGGAAAAAGCTAGAGGATTGCTCTCATTCAGAGAAAATCTAAAGAAAAAGACCAAAGTGAGTTTCCAGGCTGGAGTCACCCAGGGCGTAGAGCTATTTTCAGTGTATTGAAATGGTTAATGGAAAGTTCATATTTACTCACTACTCGCACGCTCCTTGGGCAACACAGCCTACTAAACAAGAAGCACAAAAAAACTCATTATATTATAACATAATAGATTCAGGTGTTTGCAAGATAAAAACTTTCAAAATCCACATGGGATCTGTGGGGGCTCAGGGGTTGGAGGGGTGGAGAATAAAGAGAGTTTCTTGTTGACTGGATCATGACCACTAACCTGAATGATCTGTGCTGTTTCTCAAAGTGCATAGAACACTCACTCCAGCTCCCACGAGCTTGGTCTGTGCAAGTGCTGGCTCATCGCCTTCATACCCAGTCATTCTCCCAGCTCTTTCTCTGCTGGATGCTATTACAGGAGTTCTTTCTCCCAGAGTTCCCAAGTGCAGGGCCAATAGGCTGATCCAGAAGCTGGCGCTCACCAGCACCTGGGTTTAATAACAGGTGAGAAGACTTCTCCTTGAGGATGCACGTTGCTCACTCAGCCATTCTGTTCCTCTCTCAGCTGTGCTGGCCTGAAGTGACGGCCTTGGCCATGGATCTGTGGCATTCCACACGGGCATGGGAACGTGCCTCTCATAGCACTTAGGGGCCAGTTCTTCATAGCTGCCTGAATTCCAGAACACTCTTCTAAGATCAGAATCCAGGAAAATGTTTACCCTACCTGGGGGTTCTCAATTTTGGCTGCATATTGTAATCACCTAGGTCTTGAAAGCAATACTGATGGCTCTGTCCTACTTCCTATTGCTGAGAAGCACTGGGATTGAAGGAGGCACAGCCAGGATCTCAGTCCCTGGTGCTCCTGGGGAGGACTACAGCAGGGCTCTGAGAACACAAATGTGGAGCAGACCACCAAAGGAATGCTGATGTTGGCTGGAAGTTCATAGGTGTTTTCTTTTTCTTTCTCTTTTCTTTCTTTCTTTTTTTTTGAGACAGAGTTTCATTCTTGTCGCCCAGGCTGGAGTGCAGTGGCGCAATCTCGGCACACTGCAACCTCCACTTCCCAGGTTCAAGTGATTCTACTGCCTCAGCCTCCTGAGTAGCTGGGATTACAGGCTCCTGCCACCACACTCAGCTAATTTTTGTATTTTGGGTAGAGATGAGGTTTCACCGTGTTGACCGAACTGGTCTCAGACTCCTGACCTCATGATCCACCTGCCTCAGCAGCCTTCCAAAGTGCTGGAATTACAGGCGTGAGCCACTGCGCCTGGCCTAATAGGTGTTTTCTTAAGAGAAGAGCTCTGACGGAGACATGTTTGAGGGACACTTGGTTTAAATGGAGACAGAGAAGGCAGGAACAATGCCCAAATTAGAACACAATGCTGCTCAAATTAAATCACAATACTGCTACCACCTTGACATGCAAATTCCTCCTGTGCCACCTCTGGTACAGGACACTGTATGTGACCACCGGAACCTCTGCAATCGCTCCCCTGCATGACAGAGCTTGCATGACTCCTACTCCTTCGCAAAACTAGCTTCCAATGGAAGCCTCACTACAGTAGGGCTCAATGGTCTGTGCTCTATCCTAGCTTGCAGGGGTTAGGTAAGAGGTTCTGCAAATGCAGGAAAGGTGTCCAGTGAAACTGGGTAGGCTGAAAGAATGTCAGCTATTGATACACCGAGTCCTTTTTTTTTTTTTTATTTTGAGACAGAGTTTCACTCTGTTGCCTAGGCTGGAGTGCAGTGGCACAATCTCGACTCACTGCAACTTCTGTCTCCTGGATTCAAGTGATTCTCGTGCTTCAGCCATTGGAGTAGCTGGGATTACAGGCGTGCGCCGCCACACCAAGATAATTTTTGTATTTTTAGTAGAGACAGGATTTCACCATTTTGGCCAGGGTGGTCATGAACTCTTGGCCTCAAGTGATCTGCCCACCTTGGCCTCCCAAAGTGCTGGGATTACAGGCATGAGCCACCATGACCAGTCAATACACTGTGTCTTGAAGACTACTTAAGAACTGGCTGGCTGAAGTGCTGATGGAGGCAGAAAGAAAGAGATCCAAGTTTATTTCCTAAATGATTTCTCAGAGATTTTTATTTGTGATTGCACCCTCTGAATCCTTAAAAGTATCCTATGCAGTGTTTCCCAACTTATTTGATCGTGGACTCCTTTTTATTTGTGGTGTTTCTTGTGTTGTTAATCCTCTGTAAAACACTCTGTGAAGTGCTATATATAGAAGTTTGGGTCGTATTTCACATGGAAGGATCAATGGTTTCCTTAGCTTATTATAGCTGCAACATCTCCTCTTCCGTTGCGTGCATTTGATTGCAAGAGGATTCACTCAACAAATATGTATTAGATCTAGTCTGTGCCAGGCACCTTTCTAAGTGCTGAGGATGAGCAATAACTGAAATAGACAAAAACCCTGGCCCTAATGGAACTTCCATTGTAGATGGGGGAACAGCCAATACATAAGATATAGAAGATAAACACTATATTAGCCAGGGGTAGATGCCCAGGAGAAAACATAAGGCAAGGAAGGGGGTATGAAGTGTCAAGGTTCAGATGGGATGTCAGGGTTTGGATAGACTTACTGGGGACATGGCTTTCAAGTAAAGATGTGAGGGAGTAACACATATGAATATCTGCTTCCAGCCAAGGGATCAGCAACTGCAAAGGACTTGCAGCAAATGAATAAGGAGGCAGTTCATCTGGGAGGCCGAGGTGGGTGGATCATGAGGTCAGGAGATTGACACCATCCTGGCCAACATAGTGAAACCCCGTCTCTACTATAAATACAAAAATTAGTTGTGTGTGGTGGCACACGCCTATGAGCTAAGGCAGGAGAATCGCTTGAACCCGGGAGGTGGAGATTGCAGTGAGCCCAGATCACACCACTGCACTCCAGCCTGGCGACAGAGCAAGACTCGGTCTCAAAAAAAAGAAGGCAGTTCAGAGTGAGAACACTAGCTTTTCCGAATGAGAAGGGAAGTCATCAGAGGGTTCTCAGCAGAAACACAACAGCATCTGGCTTCCAATTATTTCTACAGCATGGCTCCGAGAGCCGTAGTGAGGAATGTGAAGTGGGTAAGGGTAGAAGCGAGGCAGCCAGTCAGGGAGCAATTACAGCCATCCCAGCACAAGATGCTGGTGACTCACGCCAGGGCGGAGGTGGGGGGTGAGGAGAAGTAGGTTCTGAGCCTCTTTTGATGTACGTGCCAACAGGATTTGCTGACTGAGCAGATGTGGGATGAGGGTTGTGTGAGAAAGAGAGGAGTTGAGGATGACACTGAGGCATTTAGCCCCAGAGCGGCTAGGAGCACTGAGTTGTTATAATCTGAGATGGGAAGCAGGTTTTGGGAAAGAGTTGCTCAATGTTGAACATATTACGTTGGGGAAGTCTGCAGATACACAGAGTGGGCAGATGGCTATTCAAGTCCAGGGCAGAGATGCAGGCCAGATGTAAATTTGAGAGTCATCAGCATGTAGAAGGTATTTTAAGTTCTGGGACAGGAGGAGATCCCTGTGGGAGTGAGTGCAGAGGAGGGAAGAGGTTTAAGGGCTGAGTCCTGGGGCATCTCACTGTTTTGAAGACCAGGAGATTAGGAGGAATGGGAAAAAGAGACTGGCATGAAGCCATCAGGAAGGCAGGGAGAAAACCTGATGACTGTTGTCCACAGGCCCAGTGTAAAAATGTTTTGAAAGAGGGAAGGAAAAGCTTTTTTGAATCTGCTGCTACATCTTGGTTTGCCCCAGACAATTCCAGTTTACACCTAGACATGGTCGAGTCATTACTCCCAGCCATTCCCCCTCCCACTTGTCCCAGTTTGGATAGTACATTGACAGGGCATCCTGCTGACAGTTCAGGTGTCACGAGCTCTAAGCACTCACCTTTGGATTTGGAGACCTTGGTAATAGCAGTTTTGGTGGACAGGTGGTAGCAAAACTCCACCTGGAGTGGCTTCGAGAGGGGGATGAAAGAGTTAGAGACAATGGACATAACAATTCTTTTCAGAAAATCTCTCATAAAGCAAAGGAAAAGAATGCAATCATAACTAAAGGAGAGAGAAGGGCCCAGAGAGTTTTTTTTTTTAACATGAAAGAAAAATCAACGTGTTTGATTGTTTGATGATCCAGAAAAGAAGGAAATATTGGATCTCACAGGAGACAGAAGGGAGAATTTCTGGAGCCATCCCCCCAGGGAGTGCAGGAGGATGTCACTGGTGAGTAGGAGCAGAGGTTGGCTTTCCAAGAAGCCCCAGTGGTTGCCTGTGATAACAGGAGGTCAGGCACAGTGAGTAGGCTCAGATCCACAGAGGCGGATCCAGGTGGCTGATGGTGGGAGCTGGCCCTGTCCTTCTCTAGTGGCTTCTGTTCTCCATGGGATTAGAAAGCAGTAATCATGAGCTGACACTGAAGACAGGGGAAGTATTGGGGGTTTGGGGAGGGCAGTGAAGGTCTGAAATAGAGGTCAAGGTGAGAATGGGAGAGAGAAGGAACCAAACAGTTTGGTATTAATGCCTGGTGGCCTTGAGGCTCCACTTGATGTCAATGTGACATACCTGGATTTTCTCCAGGTATGTTCTACTGTGTGGTTCAGTCACACAATGAACAGACAGCTGGGTTTAGTCAGGCTTACAACGTAGCTAAGTGAGGAAACAAAGGCACAGGGCGACAACAGAGCAAGAGTGTATGTAGGTGAGAAATGATAATACTTCACTATGGAATTTAAGCAGAGGAAATTAAGAAAACATTTCTCATAAGAAGTTGCAATATTCAGCCATGTATATACACAGTACACAAGTCTGTTACCGCTTTGACGTTTTGATAATTTCCAGCGGGTCACATGACAGTTCATTTATTGAGAAGTCCTATTCCATGCCTTCCTCTCTATGTCTAATATGACCACATGGCTCAGGCCTTCACCATGGATTATCTCCACAGTGTCTTGGCCATGCCTCCCAATTCCACGTGCTCCCATCCAAACAATGTGCAATTGTTTGGCAAGGGTCATCTTGAGACAACAGTTTTATCATCTCACTGCTCTGTCCCCAAATAAAGAATAGCTCTGTATTTCCAGTTACATCATATCACAAGTCCTCTGCCCGGCTTCTGTAGCTCCCTCTACTTTTGCAAACTTGTCTCTTATATTGCGTAACTCTGCTGCAGACAGGCTGGCTTTCCTATTGTCCCTGCCAGATATTGTGTCATTTCCAACTCTCTTCCTTTGCTCAGGCTGTGCTTTCTGCTTGAAATGCTCCCCTCTCTGCTTTCAAAATCCTATCCACTATCTATGCCAGACAGCAACAGTTATTGGAACAGGAAGAGGGGTAGGATTGGAGTGGGCCAAAAGTAAAGACACACAGAGACATATATATATGTGTGTGTGTGTGTATGTGTGTGTGTGTGTGTGTGTGTGTGTATCAACGGTCAACATACACACACACACACACACACACACACATATATATCATATATGTTGACCCCTGAACAGTGTGGGAGTTAGGGGCACTGAGCCCCCACACAGTTGAAAATCCAGGTATAACTTTTGGCTCCCCAAAACTTAACTACTAATAGCCTGCTGTTGACCAGATGCCTTACAGCTAACATCGACAGTAGAATAATACACATTTTGTATCTCATATGTGTTATATACTGCATTCTTCCAATAAAGTAAGCCAGAGAAAGGAAATATTATTAGGAAAGTCATATGGAAGGGAAAATACATTTGCAGCACTGTGCTGTATTTATCAGTACTGTAAGTTTATGACATCTGTTTATAAGATGCCTCACCTGTCTGAAATGGCAGCAAGCATAGCTGCAGACCTCAGTGCACATCAAACAATTCAGCTTTTTTCTTGTAATGTCATGACTTTTCTCTGCTTCCTAGGAACCCTTCCAGCATCCCTAGTGGTGCTTTGTCTGGGTCCCCTGGTATTATTCAAGGTTTATGGTATTGCAGCAAACACAGTGAAAAATACATGAGAATCCCAAGGTTACTTTTTACTGTGATATGTAATTTACTGGGGAGAGGAACTGCTTGAAGGGAGAGGATGAGCATCCATAGCATTTGAAGCTGATACAACACTTGAGCTCACTACAATAGCTGTAGGAGGTGGCTGCAAAATTATAGTAGAATAGTATGTGCTACAGTTAATTTAATGCAGTTATGATTTAACACTCCATCTTAATGTTTGTTTATATGTCTCTTGACTGAGAATGGTGCATGTATGGTCTGTAAGTGTTTACATGCATGAGTTTTGATACATTTTAACTTTTTATAACAGCTTTGTAAATATTTTATGGTAGTAAATGATAAATAGACTAGCATCTACATATATTTTACGTATTCGTGACATACCTAGTTTTTTCTTCATTGCTAAGTATTCCTAGGTTATGTGCATATAACTAATATTTGCATTTGAAGTTTTGCAATAAGCTTGCCGTCATATCACTTCTGTAATTTTGTTGTTGACAAGAGTTTAAGTGCAATTTTTAAAACTCTCTTCCTAGTTGCTCTTTGGTACTAGGTATTTCAAATTTAGAGAAGTATACCTTTTGACCCAGCAATAGGTCCAGGACATTATTCTTGGGAGATATCCTCACAATTTCATTACAGCATTGTTTATAGTACCAAACAATGGGAAACAAACTGCTACCCCTCAGGAAAGCATTGAATAAATTTAAAATGGCATATTCAGACCATGTGCAATGTGCACGATGGTGTATTTTAGTGGTTTATGGTGCAGCCTCTGCCATCAGACTACGGAGAGGCTTGAATCTCAGCACTACTCCTTCTGGCTGTGTCATTTCAAATGATTAACATTTTCCGTGCTTACATTTTTTCATCTGTTAGAGACCTTAGAGGTTTTTTTTGTTTTTGTTTTTGTTTTTGTTTTGGGAGGGGAGGAGGAGATAAACTATTTAAAACCATGTCTGGTTCCACCTAGAGTATATAAAGCAGGAAAAAGTATTTCCCTCCCCTAATAACAGAAAAACAAACTGCAAACAAAACAAAACAAAAAAGACCAGATGCACTATAACATGATAACTTTTCATGAGCTCATCGAAGAGCTGAGGCCACCGGGCAACCAAATATCCTTAAATCCAAGAAAAGCCAGGCTTCTCCAACAAAAGATGGAGCACCCTCACTGATTTCTCTGTGGCAGAGACCAGGAGGAAGAGATGCTGGGACTGTACGAGTGACTGAGAAGAATTCAGCTAAACTTTATGATTAAGAGCAAAGGCCACGTGTGGGCTGGCACAAGAGTACAGCACCCCTGAGAGCTCCAGACACAAAGGGAGTTTGCACTTATACGCAGGACTTTCTGCTGGGCCTCCATTGGAGGCTCATGAGAAAGTCTGGAAACAGAGCAATGAGACCAAGAGAACCTCCTGTGGTGGTGCAGACTGAAGAATGGGAGGGTTGGTGTTGAAGGAAAGTCACAAAATCCTGGCCAAACTCTCTTTTCCTATAAATATATTTTAGGTTTCCAGGGCACTGGCAAAGTTGGGGGAGCTGGGAAAATGGTAAAAAAAAAAAAAAAAAAAAAAAAGTAATATCCTCTACCCCTGGAGAAGGGGCAGGAAAGAGTTCTGGGTCCAGGATCATATACATGACAACATGAATAGGGGTCTCCTACATGTGAGGGAGGGGTAGGAGACTGTGCTATGCAAGACCCAGCACAGATATGAGGCAGTTTGGCGTCACTGGGAAGAAAAAGAGGATCACTGAGAAAGTCCCATTCCTAAGACCTAGGCAGACAGACTTGCCTAAGACTGAAGCTGGACCTGGACAAGAGAGAACCTCCCTTCACTTTCTCCACCAGCAAACAAACACCAAGTAACCAGCAACAGCAATCTACTTCCAGGGAGACGGCCAGAACATGGAGAGAGGCCTCCCCGTCTTTGTCACAGGCAAACAAGTAGGACTGAAAATTGAGGGTGAAGCAGGAGCTGTGAGAAAAAATTCCTGGAACCCCAGCCTCCGTGCTAAGCATGAGGTAATGCTAGAAAAATTGAAGCCAGGGATGGACTGAAGGTTACCATGGCAACAACAAAACTCAAACCCACCTTGATTCCTAAGTAGGTTTACTCAGAAAACTGTAATATCTCATAATATAGCATTCCCAACACAAATGGCCTAGCACAGGAGGCATGCCCATTTGCAGAAATAAATGCTATTTACCATAGTATGGGTTATTCTATACCTGATGCCCAATATTCAATAAAAAATGAGAAGACACACATACAAAACAAGATAAAAACAACCAAAGTCAAGAGACAATGCAATCAACACAACCAGATTCAGGAAAAACCCAGATATTGAAGCTATCAGATGAGGAATTTAAAATAACTATAATTCATATGTTAGATGCTCTAGGAGGAAAGTGTCAGCATGCATTAAGAGATGAACATTTGGAGGAGAGAGATCCAAGATGGCCAATTAGCAGCAGCTCAGGATTGTAGCTCCCAGTGAAAGCGCAGACAGTGAGTGGACACCGCACTTTCAGATGAATTTTTGTTGCCCACAGACCGGGAGATTCCCGGTGGAGGAGTCACACGGGTCACCAGTGCGACTCTTTTGGCCAGCGCGGCGCTTCTCGGTGCAGAGAATACTGGACGGGGTGCCCTTTGAGTCAGGCTTGGCTGGTCCCATCCCAAGAACACCAATTGGAAGCACTGAGGACTGAGAGTCTCACAGCAAGCACAGCCGAACCCAGGAAGGTCCAGCTCTGTGGGGAAGGGGTGTCCACCAAAGGAAAACTAAGAAACAGAAAAAACTTCATCACTGGGCAGAGAGAGATCCAAGATGGCCGTTTGGCAGCAGCTCAGGATTGTAGCTCCCAGTGAAAGCGCAGAGAGCAAGTGGACGCCGCAATTTCAGATGAATTTCTGTTGCCCACAAACTGGGAGATACCCAGTGGAGCAGCCACACAGGTCGCCAGCGCGATTTTTTGGCCGGCCCGGCTGTTTTGCCGCCGGCCCGGCTGTTTTGCTGGCGCCCCGGTGAGGCACTTCTCAGTGCGGAGTATACAGGACTGGCTGCCCTTTGAGGCTGGTCCCATCCCCACAAGGATAACAGCAATTGGAAGCACTGAGGACTGAGAGTTTCACAGTAAGCGCAGCTGAACCTGGGAAGGCCTAGCTCTGTGGGGAAGGGGCATCTGCCGAAGGGAAACTAAGAAACAGAAAAAACTTCATCACCAACAAGCCGGATGTCCACTCAGACCCAAACTGAAAGTTGGCAATTAGAAAGACGACAGGTGGATAAATCCACAAAAATGGGAAGAAACCAGTGCAAAAAGGCTAAGAACACCCAAAATCAGAATGCCTCTCCTCCTACAGGGGATCGCAGCTCCTCATCAGCAAGAGAACAAGGCCTGACGGAGAATGAGTGTGATGAACTGACAGAATCAGGCTTCAGAAGGTGAATAATGAGAAACTTCTGTGAGCTAAAAGAACATGTACTAACCCAGTGCAAAGAAACTAAGAACCTTGAAAGAAGATTTAATGAAATGCTAACGAGAATGGATAACTTAGAGAGGAATATAAATGAATTGATGGAGCTGAAAAACAACACGAGAACTTCGTGAAGCATGCACAAGTTTCAACAGCCGAATTGACTAAGCAGAAGAAAGGATTTTAGAGGTCGAAGATCAACTCAATGAAATAAAATGAGAAGGCAAGATTAGAGAAAAAAGGGTAAAAAGGAATGAACAAAGTCTCCAAGAAATATGGGACTATGTGAAAAGACCTAATCTATGTTTGATAGGTGTACCTGAATGTGACGAAGAGAATGAATCCAAGCTGGAAAATA
>CAUYLG010006529.1:0-20441 GCA_963573385.1 Cacajao melanocephalus | reverse complement strand
GCTCGATATGAAATTCTAGGTTGAAAGTTCTTTTCTTTAAGGATGTTGAATATTGGCCTCCATTCTCTTCTGGTTTGTAGGGTTTCTGCTGAGAGAACCGCTGTGAGTCTGATGGGCTTCCCTTTGGGGGTAACCCGACCTTTCTCTCTGGCTGCCTTAGCATTTTTTCCTTCATTTCAACCCTGGTGAATCTGATGATTATGTGCCTTGGGGTTGCTCTTCTTGAGGAATATCTTTGTGGATATTTCCTGGACTTGAATGTTAGCCTGGCTTGCTAGGTTGAGGAAGTTCTCCTGGATAATATCCTGAAGAGTATTTTCCAGCTTGGATTCATTCTCTCCGTCACATTGAGGTACAACTATCAAAGTACATTAGATCTTTTCACATAATCCCATATTTCTTGTAGGGTTTGTTCATTTCTTTTTACTGTTTTTTCTCTATTCTTGCCTTCTCAGTTTATTTTATTGAGTTGATCTTCAATCTGTGATATCCTTTCTTCTGCTTGGTCTATTCAGCTATTGAAACTTGTGTATGCTTCGTGAAGTTCTCATGCTGTGTTTTTCAGCTCTATGAAGTCATTTATATTCTTCTCTAAGCTGTTTATTCTCGTTAGCATCTCATCTAACCTTTTTTCTAAGTTCTTAGTTTCTTTGCATTGGGTTAGCACATGTTCTTTTAGCTCTGAGAAGTTTGTTATTACCCACCTTCTGAAGCCTGTTTCTGTCAATTCATCAGATTCATTTTCCATCCGTCTTTGATCCCTAGCTGGTGAGGAGTTGTGATCCCTTGGAGGAGGAGAGGCATTCTGGTTTTTGGTGTTTTCATCCTTTTTGCACTGGTTTCTTCCCATCTTAGTGGTTTTGTCTACCTGTGGTCTTTGTAGTTGGTGATTTTCAGATGGGGTGTCTGAGTGGACGTCCTTTTTGTTGATGTTAAAGCTATTTCTTTCTGCTTCTTAGTTTTCCTTCTAACAGGCCCTTCTGCTGCAGGACCGTTGGAGGTCCACTCCAGACCCCGCTCTCCTGGGGATTGCCTGTGGAGACTGCAGAACAGCAAGGGTTGCCGCCAGTTTCCTCCTCTGCTACCCTCATCCCAGAAGAGTACCTGCCAGATGTTGGCCTGAGCTCTCCTTTATGAGGTGCCTCTTTGGGTATATGGGGGTCGGGGAGTTGCTTGAGGAGACAGTCTGTCCCTTATAGGAGCTCAAGTGCTGTGCTGGGAGCTCCACTGTTCTATGCAGAGCTGCTGGGCAGGTACCTTTAAGTCTGCTGCAGCTGAACTCATAACCACCTCTTTTCCCAGTTGATCTATCCTAGGAAGGTCGGCTTTATTTATAAGTTCCTGTCATGCCGCTGCCTTTTTTCATAGATGCCCTGCCCCGCACGGAGTAGTCTAGTCACAGTCTGCTAGCAGAGGCATTGCTGAGCTTGCTGCAGGCTCTGCCCAGCTGCTGTGTGAACTGCCTCAGTAGTGGCAGACTGCCTCGGTAGTGGGGGATGCCCTTCCCCCCACTGAGGTGGAGAGTCCTGGGACCAGCTGCGCTTGCTGTGAAACTCTCAATCCAGAGTGTTTCAGATTGCTTGTTTTGTGGGGCTGGTACCCACGGAGCCAGATCCCCTGGCTTCCTGTCTCAGCCTCCTCCCTTTCAGTTAAATGGGCAGCTCTGTCTCCCAGGCATTCCGGGCGCCAGTCAAAATGGCCACTCACATTTTTGTGAGTTTCTGTGTGCCGACCCAGCACCGGCTGAAACCACTGTGCTGAAAACTCATGGCACTTTTTGGCCCGGGAATCTCCTGGTCTGTGGGCAGGGAAAACTTGTTTGGAAATGCTGTGAGCACTCACCCTCTGCACTGTTCTCGCTGGGAATTGCATTCCGGAGCTATTCCTGTTTGGCCATCTTGGATCTCCCCCTATTTTATTTATTTATTTATTTTGAGACAAAGTTTTACTCTTGTTGCCCAGGCTGGAGTGCAATGGCACCTCCACCTCTAGGGTTCAAGCAATTCTCCTGCCTCAGCATCCCAAGTAGCTGGGATTACAGGCATGCACCTCCACCCCTGGCTAATTTTTTATATTTTTAGTAGAGATGGGGTTTCACCAAGTTGGCCAGGCTGGTCTCAAACTCCTGACCTTCAGGTGGTCCACCTGCATCGGCCTCCTAAAGTACTGAGTTACAGGCATGAGCCGCCAAGTCCAGCCAATATTTACTTTTTTAATGCAATCTAGCTAAATAATGCTTTGGGTTTTAATGTTGTCAGTAAAACCATTTATACCTTTTATTGCCCTGCTTACTTATAAAAGCCAAATTTTAGCCCAACTTAAATATAACAGTGCTGAAAAACTGGTTGAACAATCAGTCACTGACAAGTTTTCCATGTTTTGACTTAACCAAGTGGGCCTTTCAGATTAGGTTATACAGGAGCACAAGCTAGAAAATAATTAGGCAGACAAAACATATGTTCACACACACACACCACTTCCAAAACAAACATTATTTGAATGTAGCATTCAGGGTATTGAGGCGAACATAAATTGCTTTGCTTGAACAATTCAGATAATCGCCTACTTTCAGCACTTCTCTTTTCACATTTGTAAACACACACAGGGTTTTCCAGCCCAGTGAGCAGGTCATACAACGTGAGGAGGATAATGGTTCCTGCAGGGAAGCCAGAGCCTTGAACAGGTGGGAAGGAACATTGACTGCCAATAATTAAATCCCCCAGACTGAGCAGGTAGCTGCTATATTTTCTCTTTTCTTTTCTGGTCATTCAGGGTTCCTTCTTTGATTTTCCTGAGAAAGGAACATTTACAATTCCTGTGAGGGGCTTGGACCCTGATTTCTTGCAGTTGCCTCACTTATTGAAGTTCAATCCCAGTGAATAATGTGTATGTGCTCAACACATACAATTCGTATTTTCTTCAATATGTGTTTCTTAGATGTCTACGAATACATGAGCAAGCCCAAAGCGCAATTAGTGCAGTCCCCAAGATGTCAATCTTCCCAAAATGACAACATTGCCACTAACCACTTCTTAAAAAAGAATTCAAATTTCCGTTTTTTTCCAAGCATTTTTCCAATACCCAGCAATGTGTAAAGTGGACTCCCAAATCTCCTTCGGTAAAGGAACCTGTGGACCCTGGAGCTAAGTTGTCACTCTAGGGAAACAGTGATCATCAGGACTGACGCCAGGAAGTGGGAAGATCATTACAGCAAGGTAGTGGGAAGGTACCAGCATCCCCTTTCCACGTGAGATGGGCTGAGTTTTAACCCAGGAAGTCTGAAGTCTTGGAAAGGGCAGGTGGAGTTGCTCCTGACAAGGGCGTGACTGGGCACAGGCTGGCATGATTTTCCTTTTGTGTTGACTGGAGTTTTACAACTTGATTCATTAGCACATGTGTGTGGGAAGATGTGCCTGTGGCCACCCACAGCACTTTCTTGGAACTCAAAGCTTCTCTAATCTGAGGAGATCTATTCGAAAGGACAGTGCTGGACTTTGAATTTATAAAGGATTATTGGAGACATCTTGAGTAGAAGACCCAACCCACTGTCAGCTTCTAATTTTCAGGAGCAAATGATGAGTGCTTTGATTTGATTAGGCTTTCTTGCAACAGGTTTTTATAAAATATGATGTTTGTAACAGGAAGGATTTTTAAAATTTATATTTTATTGCACTTTTGGTCCTGGGGTACATGTGAAGAACATGCAGGATTGTTGCATAGATACATACATGGAAATGTGGTTTGCTGCCTCCATCCCCATCACCTATATCTGGCATTTCTCCCCATGTTATCCCTCCCCAACTCCCCAACAACAGACCTCAGTGTGTGATGCTCCCCTACCTGTGTCCATGTGTTCTCATTGTTCAACACTCACCTATGAGTGAGAACATGCGGCATTTGATTTTCTGTTCATGTCAGTTTGCTGAGAATGATAGTTTCCAGGTTCATCTATGTCCCTACAAAGGACATGAACTTATCATTTTTTATAGCTGCATAGTATTCCATGGTGTGTATGTGCCACATTTTCCTTGTCCAGTCTATTGTGAATGGGCATTTGCATTCGTTCCAGGTCTTTGCTATTGTAAACAGTGCCGCAATGAACATACATGTGCATGTGTCTTTATAAAATAATGATTTATAATCCTTTGGGTATGTATCCAGTAATGGGATTGCTGGGTCAAATGGAATTTCTATTTCTAGGTCCTTGAGGAAGTGCCCACACTGTCTTCCACAATGATTCAACTAATTTACACTCCCGCCAACAGTGTAAAAGTGTTCCTATTTCTCCACATCCTCTCCAGCATCTGTTGTCTCCAGATTTTTTAATGATTGCCATTCTAACTAGCGTGAGACAGTATCTCAATGTGGTTTTGATTTGCATTTCTCTAATAATCAGTGATGATGAGCATTTTTTTCTATGTTTTTTGGCCTCATTTATGTCTTCTTTTGGAAAGTGTCTGTTCATATCCTTCACCCACTTTTCAAAGGGTTTGTTTTTTTCTTATAAATCTGTTTTAGTTCTTTGTAGATTCTTGATATTAGCCCTTTGTCAGATGGGTAGAATAGCAAAAATGTTTTCCCTTTCTGTTGGTTGCTGGTTCACTCTAATTGTTTCTTTTGCTGTGCAGAAGCTCTGGAGTTTAATTAGGTCCCATTTGTCTATTTTGGCTTTTGTTGCCAACGCTTTTGGTGTTTTAGTCATGAAATCCTTGCCTGTGTCTATGTCCTGAATGGTTTTGCCTAGGTTTTTATTTCTTGCCTCATGTTCTTTTAGAAATAATAATAACAATAGTGATGGTAATATAAGGACATACAGCACTTATGATGTGTTACACACTGTTCCAGGTGCTTCATATATATTAACTCAGACATATGCATCATATTTATAACATATCTCCACATAGCTTCAATTTAATAAGTAGTTGATTTTCAGTCAATACTTTGGTTTCAGTCCCAGAGTTGTCATTTATTTCTTATATAATGTTTAGCAAGTCGCCTCATTTCCCTGAATCTTGATCCATCACCTGTAAAATAGCATTAACAGTATCTCCAACATATGGTTGGGCTAGAGAATTCATGAGAATAAATATAAAGCATTTCACAAGATGGTGCCAAATGTAAAGTACTCAGCCTTTTCACCCCACCTCCACCCCACTGCACTACATATTTCTTGAAATAAGAATGATTTGTTTTAATATTTGAATCTTTAGTATCTGGTATATCACATGCAATCAATATCTATTTATCGAGTGAAAGAATGAATTCTTAAATCAATGAAATGGACAGACCAACAAATACATAAATGATTAAATTGATGTCCTATATATGATATGTAAGAATGAATGTTGTTGTATAGGAATTGAATTTTAGTGTCTACCATTAGTTCTCCTTGACCTAATCTATTGGTAAAAGTAATATTATCATCTGATTAATTCTTTTTTTTTCTGGACTCTTGCTATCGCCTAAATATCATAAAAAATTACCTTTTAGAAAATTGTTTATTTTAAAAAGTCCTGTTTTTAAAACATTGCAATATCTTTCACAGTATTTCTCATGCAAAATAAGACTTAATTCATGGAATACCAATTGTTTTTCTAATTCCTATGACTCCTGGATTGTGTTTATCACCATGACCAAATAACCCCATTTGCTATTGTGTTAAATTCACTCTTCCTTGAATCAGTTTTCCCAACCATTGCTCTTTTCTTCCTAAATATTCTTGCTTTCTTTCTGAAATGTATTCAGTAATTGCTCCTTTTCGATGTACCCCCAATACTCATCTCATTTGACTTCATCAATTTATTAATTATCTTTTCCTTTTTGGAGCCTCTGTGTTTCATATCTTCATTACAGCTCCTAAGAGGTGGCCCTGATGATAGCCTTGGGCCCTGGCCTTTCTATTTTGGAATCTGGAAGGAAAGAGGATTGATACCCTGAGGTCTGGCTGACCTCTCCTGCTTCTCCTTCTTCCCCTCCTGCTCCCCATATTGGAGCTCTGTAGTTTTATCCATTTAGCAGAACAGCTGTCCCTGCCTAAGGGTCAGTTGGCAAGGCTTTTAGAAAAAGTTGAGTCATGTGCTCCAGAACTGGATTCTAAATCTCTGTAGATCTCTGTCAGCAGTACATACCGTGGTTTTCATGGAAGGACATATCAAGCTCCTCTCTTCACACAGAATTAGCCTAAGGCCTAGTTGCTCAACATCTGGCAAGTGGATTTTCCGCCAGAAATTATTGTTTCTCCTTCTCTTTTCATCTATTACTGTGCTAATTGAAGACAGTATTATAACTGTCACCCATATAAACAGGAAAAGAACACAAGAGCAATGAAAACCACACAAAGGGGACTTTTGTCTCTATTCTCTGTTTACTGTGAAACTAAAAATTCCTTATATTTGCTTCTTAGAAAGGAAGTTTAATGTCTGGTCTAATTAAGTGTTACCATGTTAGGGCCTTGATAGCAGAACAGGACTTTTAATATTAAGAATCATTCTTAAAAAAATTTAGTAAGGCATTAGCTTGTTGTTTTTGTCTTTTTACATAAATTGACCTCTAGAACACACATGGCTTATTGCCAAATTTGACTCTGGATTATATGGGGTTTATTTAAAAAAAATCACAATCCATGTCAAAAATGAAGGCTTGACACATAGGATATAATGAAATAGATGAGTTATAGAATCTGACAATAATATGAAAAATGTTTTAGGCAATTATAGTATCTTGCAAATAGGTATTATTTTGGCTCACTTCAATAAAGAGGTGATAGGATTTAATTTTAGTTAGAATGTTTGAACAAAACCTTTGGTATTCTGCTGAGTTGGACAACACAAATTTCTTGGGCTTGAGGCTTAAACTAGAGAATAATAATGTTTTGGTTTTTATTTTATCTATTTGTTATAAAAGTATGAAATTGCATTAATGAGAATTGGCTGAGAGATATGCAGTGCAACCATTCCTCTAGATCTGCACTGTTCAGTGTGGTAGCTTTTAATCATATATGACTATTTACATTTAAATTAATTAAAATTAAATTAAAATGCAATCCCTAAGTCACAATAGCTATATTTCAAGTATGTAGAGACATGTGGCTAATGGGTGCCATATTGATATAGAACATTTTCACTATCAAAAAAAGTTCTATTGGACAGAACAACTAGATAAATCAAATTTTACTCCAAAGAGACTACAAACCTAGATGACATTGTTTACACAGATGCACAGCCTGCAGAAATACTTTTACTAAAATGACCTTCAGTGTGACATATTGAATGATGTTATAAATAACACACTTGTAAATTTTGGTAGCATATTTATTGTGGAAGTCTCATGGAAGAAATTGTTTACGATGTCACTCTGTGATTACTTTGCAGCACAAATTCCTCATACTTTAGTACCCCAAACAGCTCTATTTTATGAGTAATATTACTCTTATTACATCTAATGTTTGTTTTTGCTTTGGTTTTGGACTCTCAAATCTAATTTGTAGACTACCTTTAATAATGGTACAAATCAATACTGCATCTCTTTTATTATACTTACTTTTTGTACTTGGCATAATTCCCATTTCTCCGGGGATTTAAATTTTCTTTATCTTATTTCGTTATTTGCTACATATAATACCCTACTGATTAAAAGAACAGATCTAAAAGTAACCTGCCTGAGTTTAATTTTAATAGCTGCCCCGTTTCCTAGCTGTGTGGCATTAGGAAAATTATTTAGTGTTTGAGTACTGCAGTTTCTTGATCTTCAAACTGAGGATTGATCTTGGTAATAATGTAAAGTATCTAGCACATTGGCTAGGACGTAAGGATTTTCTAAAATCATCATAGAAAGAAAGGATACAGGAAGAGTAGAAAGGAAAAAAAGAAATAGGTCAGGAAGAGCAATACAGTATTATGATAAAATACATCGACTATTTGTACCATTTATGAATGGCTTTGTTTCTCTGTTTTATCTCACATCTTTTTCAGAATACATGGTGTAAAAATATAATAAAATGTCAGTAACTGACAATGGATGTTGTCTAAGTTAGAAAAGACAACAGTTAAGTGTATAAATTATAGAATATCCATTTAAAAAACAGTCATATAACTTTTTTCTTATACTTCATAAGTTTCCTTAAATCATGAAAACGTGCTTTTGAAGGCCAGGTTTTTCTTTGGTAAATTCCTTGGTGTTTATTCACAAAATAAATTCTAGGTTTTGGTTAAATGTATATAGTAGCATTCTGAATGTAGATTTAAAAATTTATTAATCAAGACTGGCCAATGAAGGTCAATATTGATAAAGATTAGTTTATGGTTTTATGTGGATAGATGCTCTTTTTTACTAAGAGGTCATATTGGAATGCCTTTTGACTTCTTCCTATGCAGTGCTAATCTTCTTAGTAATGGGAAAAATAGTAATACATACTTTTTTGCCTTATTTTCATATTTAGTTCTCTGTTTCTTTCTTTGTACACACACACACACACACACACACACACGACAAAAGATCCTAGAGGAGGAAAGGAAGGAAAGGCAGAATACTTAATACCCTCAAGATCAACAATCATTAAAAAGTCATTGAAGACTGCCTGCATTAACAAAGCCAATTGAAGAATGACTACTAAATGGCTATCTGAAGACTTCATGGACATTAATTATTTTTATTGGAGGTAAAAGATTGGGCTTCACTTGAAAATCTGCCAGATATTCCTTTTGTTCCGTGATTGGTGGTGCATGGCACTTCAGTTCAATAACTCAGCCATGCCACCATCTGCCCAGCACTCTCATTCTGCTGGTTGGCGTGTCATTTATTTGCTTTTAACATGCAACCCATATAAAAATCCCTCATAATCTGCCAAAATTAGAAATGCAGCTGTTTTAAATCTTAAACAGCAATAGCACTATTCATTATGCCAGTATGAAGGAATAAAATAGAAAAATGTATTTGAAAAGAGCAATGCTACACCAGAATGTATTTGTACCTTCACTTTTTTTTTTAACATTCAAGACATCTACAGTCTGCTACCAGTGCTGACTTCAGGCTTAAAATTGACACATAAATATACCAAATAGCTCCTTTAGTATATATATTTTAATACAAGAATTGGTATTTGAATCAGCTCTGAATTGTTTTTCATGTTATAAAGCAATTTCAGCCTTTCAGTTTCTAGAAAATGAAAAATTTCTGTCTAACCCTGGGTCTCATCTTACTCTATTTTTATTTTCCTTGAAAGTTTCTTGAGGTTCTGATTATTATAACTTGTTAATCCCGAGAAAACTTATCATGTAGAGCTGTGTGGAGAATTCTCAATGAGGCAAGCAGTTAGTCTCCTATTTAGGGGAAAAAATGATGAAGAGAAAAAAAGAATTTTCTCCCACATAGTAATCTTGTGATGCTGAAAAATGAAATTCAAAAGCTACCTTTGTTTCACTTTGCTTTCTGCAATCACATTATTTGGGAATGATAGGTATTAGGAAACAATAAAGATTTGGTATTACTTTCCAAAGACACCTTTCTTCATAGTGAGTAGACATGCTTGTTCTGGAACAAAAGTTGGATAGTTTGAAATTGCTTTGCTTAATCTTTTTCAATATTCGTAAAAGTTAAAAGGTCTAAGTAGAATTCATTTGGCTATGTGTTAATTGTGATCCCATATAAGATCTTTCATTGTGTGAATTTCACAAACTTAAAAAATAATTTATATTTGTGGGAATCGACCTGTAAAAAAGTATTTGCTTTCTTTGAAGTCAGGGCATAAAAAGTAATGATCAAGCATGACACAAATTTACTGAAATAGATTTACTTGATAGGAATTAATATACCTTACAACTCCATCCATCAAGATTAACAGTACTAAAGAACAAGGACTGTATACTGTGGTTCTTTAAAGATCCTTAAGACAGTTAAGTTAGTACCAGATATAAGGCAGTCTTTCTGAAAAGACTTGTTTGTAATTGATACTTTTCTTGGCAATTTAAGATTTCATAATTGAATCTCAATTTTTTAAAATTAAATTTGGTTTTAAGGAGTTAACATATTTGGAAAATTTGAAAGTTCTGTGAATCTTGTTTCATATTGCATATAGTGGTTTCTAACCACTAATGAAGGAAAAAAAAACTTTATTCCACTGTCTTATTTACTTCTGTATTTGCATTGTATATTGTGTTGGATGTAGTTTATAGCTGTGTGACTGTCAGTTGCTGTCTTAGCTACCAAATAGTGCAGTGTAGCTTTAAGTCCATGTATTATTAGGTTTCTACAGTTAAAATGTTATTCCCTTCCTTTACACTAATTAGCATAGTCCTGGCCTCTTTTACTCTTTAGAATACATTGAACTTTCTAGCATGTTATAACATTTGTTATGTAATTTTAATGAAAATATTTAATTATATAGCCTCAATATACCACCTTTTCGACCTAGAACAAATGTGTAATGTTTATGTATTGAACCAAAGAGAGTCATCTATTTTGTCCTTCAAGGTCAGCAGCAATCTTGGGCTTAACTTGTATAAATCTCTGCTCTTGATGGTTCTTTGCTTTTAAAAACATTTAGTGCTGAGCAGAGGTCCTGGTTTGCCATCTCTAATGACTGAAATCTATTCTTGGTCTCCTGGAGTACTTAACATGCAGAACGAGAGAGACAAGCACAAATGCATCTTTCTAGCTTTGAAATCAGATTGTCCTTCAAAGATGATATGACTCTAGCGTGGGTTTCAGTAGTCAAAACCTAATATATATATTTTTAACAAACCTGTATTTTTGCATAATTTTAGATTTACAGAAAAGTAGTGAAATATACACAGAGTTTGCCTTACCCAGATTTATTTTCCCCAAATGTTATCATTTTACATTGTCATGATACATTTGTCAAAACTAAGAAATTAACATTGGTATATGATTTGAACTTACCAGTCTTTTTCATTAATGTCCTATTTCTGTTTCGGGACCCAATTTCTGGAGTACCACACTGCATTTTGTTGTTATATTTTCCCTGTCTCCTCTGGTCTGTTGGGGGTCTGGTCTGTGACAGTTTCTCAGACTTTCCTTGTTTTTCATGGCCTTGACCATCTTGAATAATACAGGTCAGGCATCCTGTAGTGGTCACCCATCTATGTTTATCTGATGTTTTCATGATTAAACTGGGGTTACAGATTTTGGGGAAGAATACCATAGAAGTGAAGTAGCTTTCTCATCATGTAACATGCGGATACATGATACCCACATGACATCACTGATAATGTTAACCTTTATCACTTGGTTAAAGTCATGTTTGCCAGGTTTCTCCACTGTACAGTTTTTATTTTCTTCCTTTGCCCAACTTTGTGCCTAAGTCTGTCTTACCCTCAATGCAGGAAAGAAACACTCCATCCTCTGAAAAATGGAGTGTCTAAATATGTTTAATTTAATTCTTCCATCAAAAGGATTTGTTTCTGTTCGACTTATTTATTCAAAACTTTATTTTGGATCTATTATTTTTTACTGCATTTGATAACATTAATTCTAATGCTACTTGCCGTAGTTCTATTTTTTAATTCGGCTTTCCTTCTTAAACATGTAAAGAAAGTACACACACACACACACACACACACACAAAGAAGTAATTGTGAACACTAGTGAATATTAGTATAACCAACTGGCATTGCTAATTTTGTGTCAACTTGAGTGGGCCATGGAGTTCTCAGATGTTTGGTTAAAGGTTATTCTAGGTGTGTCTGTGAGAGTGTTTCTGGGTGAGATTCAACATTTAAGTTTGTAGATGGAATAAAGGAGATTGCCCTCCCTAATATGTGTGTGCATCATCCAATAAATTAAAGGCCTGAATAGAATAAAGAGGATGCTAGGGGAAATTTTGCCCTCTCTGCCTATTTCCAAGCTAGAATATCAGCCTTCTCCTGCCTTAAAAGTCAGAGTTGGACTGGAACTATACCATTGTCTCTCCTGGGTCTCCAGCTTACCAACTGCAGATCTTGGGGTTTCTCCGCCTTTATAATTGTTTGAGCCAATTTCTTATAATAAATCTTTTTTATGTATCTACATCTATATCTATTTCTCTTATTGATTCTGTTTTTCTGAAGATTCCTAATACACCAACTGTCCCACTGAAGAATGAGAGCAATGCTATAATCCTGAAAGACCTTGGTGTGCTCCTTCCCGGACTCTGTCCCTTCTCGCTGTCTTAAAATTTGTGTTAATCATCTCCTTGCATTTATTTTTTATATGGTGGGATTTAAAAACTTATAAATTGGAACTCTGGGATGATTAAGTAGGTATGGTTTTAATGTGGCAAAAACTGTAAAATAATTCTTTTATGTTTTCCTAATTTTCCCTTTTACTTAGGGAAATAAATCGTATGTCTTTTAAAATTCTTTACTAGTAACAAACTCTGTTTACTGAGTAAACTGACATTAAGGAACAACTTTATTCCATAACTAATCAGCTTCTGAAACAAGTGCTAATCAATAGGTATAGGAAGCTCTTCTCTTTAGATCTGCATTTGCCATCCACAAAGGGAATTTACTTAATAACAATTCACAAGTGTGCAGTGCACATTGAAGAAACTTGGCATACTAATGCTATAGTAAAAGATAATAAAGTGCACCAAAATATACCTTGCAATAAATATAAAAAATTTTGCTATCTTCGGAGTGGTTGTAGCTTTAATTTTATTTAAAGGCCTAAGGCTTTGTTTGTTTGTTTTTGAGACAGGGTATTGCTTTGTCACCCAGGCTGGAGTGCAGCGGTGTGAACGTTGCTCACTGCAGCCTCAACCTCTCGGTCTCAAGTGATCCTCCCATCTCAGCACCCCTCCCCACTTCTGTAGCTGGGACTACAGACATGGGAGTCACCATGCCCAGCTGATTTTTATATGTTTTGTAGAGATGAGGTTTTGCCGTGTTGCCCAGACTGGTCTTGAACTCCTGAGCTCAAAGGATCCACCAGCCTCAGCCTCTCGAAATGCTGGCATTACAGGCATGAGCCACTGCGCCCAGCCTAAAGTTTTTTTTTTTTCTCCGAAATAAATATTCTAACTTATGAGGATGCTTGATCTCTTTACCTCACAGAGACTGATTAGTAAGAACAAAATATCTAGACAAACCTTTTATTTAACATCATGGCCACCAATACATTTTGAAATTAATTTTTCAAAAAATTCAGATGCTCATGCACTCAAAACAATAGTTATTCAATCACTAAAATGAAGACTTATAGGTTCAAATTCTAATAACAGTTTCAATTCTCTGTTTCATTATTGTTTCCCTTTGAAGATATATAAAATTATCCTAATGCGACTTTTTAACATCGTCCATTAAATGTTCAATGCCCTAAAGTCTTGTCATTTCTAGGCTTTGCCTTCTTAGTTCCTTCAGTTCCCGATTGCCTCATTTGGGGACTTGCTTTCTTAATTCCTTCAACTCTCTATTGCCTCATTTTGGGACTTGGGGCTCACCTTTTATCTAATACACAAATGTTGCTTAATAAATGCTGTTATTAAGCAATATTTGTGTATTAGATAAAAAGTGAGCCTCCAAATGTAAGGTTGACAAAATTACCTTTGATTGTCAAGGAGCTGCTGTTAGAAGAGATGGGCAGTTAAGGAAGATTGATATATCAGGAGCCAGATATTTTCGAGAGGTGTTGACAGGGTCAGTAATCTATTAGCCTGAAAGATGTATCCCAGGGTCCATCTTATGATGATGAATAAACAATGAGTCAAGGTTGGAACATCAGCATTCATAAAGCCAACAGACACAGGCTAGAGTCAGGAGTCAGTGAAAAGTTAACTAGTATCACAGAGTAATCCAGTAGTGAGCTTCATATACAAACAGGGAGTTGAGCTCCAGAAACACAAAAAGTGCCTGAATCAGAGGTTCTGCCCTAGTTTGGAGGTGGAAATGGTTAGCAGTTTTTTGGTTGCGTCAGGGAAGAAACTGATAGGAGAGGTGGGAGATATTGGACTTACAGATGTATATCCTAAATTATCTATTTAGCTATTATATATATTTCTTCCCCTCTAGAGTGTAAGTTCCACAAAGGTGGGTACATTATCTTACTACTTTAATGCTATATTCTCAGTGCCTACAGCAGAGCCTGACACTTAGTAAGCAAAGTAAATATAAATTAAATGGATATTTGAGGGAATCTAATGTATCACCAACTTCTATCAATATTACCATCTATTAAATAACTACATCTCTTACTGTCTGCCAGTTCAAGTACCATATTCTCCCACCTTTCTTACTGGAATAGTTTCTTTGTTGGTTTCCTTGCCTCCAGTTGTGCTCTCTCTCATCCATTTTTTTTCCATTGTGTAATCCTAGTAACTTCTAAAGCCTAAATTGGATAACAACATTTCTCTATATAAAACCCTTCAATAGTACGAGGATAATTCCTCTTACATTATTTATGAATTTGTTTGTGATTTGAGTTCTACTTATTTCTTCTGCAATATTGCTTTCTATTTTACTCCCTAGTAGTCTACCTGACTCTAGTATATGGGCATATGGAACTTCTCCCATTTCCTCTAATACATTAGGAGAAATGCCTTACCTTGCTTCCTGTTCCCTTTTACACCTGCTATTCCTTCAACCTGTACTATCTGTATACATTTTGATCCTCATTTGATTTGCCTGGCTGGTTTGTATTCATCTTTCATGACTCAGCACATATATCCTTCCCTGAGAATCACCTGAAATACCACATTTGGGTGAGGCAGCTTTTTCTACCAGGTGTTCCCTTCGTTAACATTTCTCTCACTTTGTTTATAATTACACTTTTGCTGGTTTTAAAGTAGATGATACTCTGTGAAAGAAGGGACCATGATTATCTAATTTGTAAGTGCAGTAATAATATCATAGGATTTTTTGGTAAAGATTATATGAGATACTATAAGCCACTTACATGTTTTAACATTTTTTCTTCTTATCATCATCTCTGGTTCCTTGTGTAACATCTGGCAATAAGTGTTGCTAAATAATTATTGTTGAATATATTAAACTTTCACACTGTTGTCATGGGCACTTAAGTCAGATTTGAATTTAAATTTGCTATGGATGATAATCAGTTTAGAACATTATCGTTATTACTTGTCACTCCAAAGACAACATTCTTTTAATGGATGTTTGTGTGGGTTTTTAAAACTTGTAACTTTAACAGCATCTAACAAGATTTCCTGGAAAACACTCAGCAGTGAACAAGAATAATGAACATATGGATTGAATTTCCATTGAAATTCAAAGGCTTAAAAAGAAATGAGGAAACCAATTTTATAAAATGGGCAAATAATTTGAGTAGACCTTTCTCCAAAGAAGATACACATATAACGAAAAAACACATGGAAAGGTGCTCAGCATCATTTGTCATTAGGGAAATGCAAATTAAAACTACAGTGAGATACTATTTCACATCCAGTATGATGGCTATAACCAAGTAGACAGATAATAAGTTTTGGCAGGGATGTGGAAAAATCAGCACCCTCATAAATTGTTGAAGGGAATGTAAAATGGTGCAGCTGCTTTGGAAAACAGTTTGGCAGTTCCTCAAGAAGTTCACAGCAATTCTACTTCTAGGTTTATATCCCAAAGAATTGAAAACATATGTTTATACAAAAGCTGGTACACAAATATTCATAGTAGCATTATTATAGCCAAAAGTAGAAAAAGAAAAGATGTGTATTAACTAAGGAGTGATTAAAGAAAAGGTGGTGTACCCATTCAGTAGAATATTATTTAGTTATCAAAATGGAGTACTGATGCTTGTTGCACCTTGGATGAACCTGGAAAACATTATGACAAAATTAAAAAGCCAGTCACAGTTTATATGTTGTATGACATTTGTATGAAATGTCCAGATTCAGTACAACCATAGAAAAAGAAAGTAGATTAGTAGTTTCCACGGGCTTGAGAGAGGGAAGAATATGTTGTGAGTACTAATAGTGATGGGGTTTCATTTTGCAGTGATGAATTGTTTGGGAATTAGTAGCAATGGTTCAGCAACCTTATGAATATTTTTTAAACCACTGAGCTATATACTTTAAATGAGTTAACTATGTCTCAGTAAAGACAAAAAAAATAGAATCTGGCTTTTCTCTTCAGCTAGAGGATAAGGTTTGGTAAAGAGGGGACGAGGTTGGTACAAAAATAATTGTGGTTTTTGCCATTGCTTTCAATTAATCTCTGAAATGAAAGCAAATTGGCAAAAACCACAATTACTTTTGCACCATCCTAATATATTAAAATAACATGGAGGTCATTCATAATTTTCAGTTGCTTAAATTCTGTGGAATATAAGGATTAGAATGTCAAGACGCTGAATAAAAGTTTATATCTTTGGACCTACATAAGGTTGGTGGTTATTGAGATCATCCTCCTTAGAGGATAACATATCAACATGAGTAATTCAAAGGATATGGCTATAGTGCCTTGCAGTTCTGAAGTACAGTTATGTTTTGTTTCTTTGAAGCAGAGATTTTTCATTCTTGTTAGGCAGAACAATCTACAGTGACATTCTATGCAGTGGTATTTTTGATAGTATAATAGTACATCTTTAACCTTGCTAGGACACATATCACATGGACTGAATTGTGGTTGAGTCTGTGTATTTGTGAGTATGGGATTTGATAGAGATATATCAAATCCTTCTAGATACATGTATCTGCTCTTTCAATTTATTTAAACTTTTTCATTATGCCCTCTACACACAAAAAAAATGAGAAAAAACAACTTATTTAAAATACCTGAGTAAATGTTTATAAATATGAAGTCATTAAACATAGAGAATGGACGTTTGGGGTCTCAAACAAAACAAAACAAAGAAAAACAGTTACTGTTGAGGGAATACACAGGCTCCCATGTGAATGCTCTTGAGATTCATATTAAAACAACATTGAAAAGTAGGGGGTTGCGGAATAATTGTGCAGTGGTAAGGGCTTTGGAATCAGATGCAGTTTGGTCTGATTCTCTGCCCACTTTGAAAGCTTTTCGAAGGATTCCTTAGAATGTAGTTCTCCAAACAGAAAAGAAATTTCTTGTCATTCAAAGTAGGATAGTAATGCATTATAAATTAGAGTTTTACATTGGCAAGAATAATAAAGAGATTAATTGGACTAGATACCAAATGCTAGTATCCAGATAGCCAGGTATAAAGGATGGGTGGCTAGTAGTACAAAGATGAGAAACCATTCCATAAGGGTTGAATAGCCCTTATTTTATATATTTCTGATGGTGGGTGCTTTCTAAAGTTATGCCATAATTATGTGTTTTATTTCTTTGTTGTGGATCTTCTTTTATAAACAGGCCTTTCCCCTGGGTCTCTGTTAAATATAGCAAGGAACATGACTGCTTCTTCAGTAGATACCCCTCCTCAGCCTGAGCTCCTCATACTCCAAAAACCCTTTGTTGAATGATTTTGTCCCATATTCTATTATGTAAATTTGTTGTGGAAATATTCAGCATCACCGGTCATAAGAATATTCAAATAGAAGATCTATGTTTTCCTAAATATTTTGATACTCGGAATCCAGCACCCAGTGAAAGCACCAGCTTTCCCACTCTGATGTTTTTATTTCAGAATACAAACAATTCTGTATGTGTTTTGGGGTTTGGGAGTGGCCATGTGAAAGGCCGTGGCGACAAATACTCAAATCTTCATTCGTAGAAAAGAGTTTGAAGGTAGCCCTTGAGCTGGACCTTTGCTCTGAAGCATCCCTAGAGATGTTTATTCCCACTATCTTGTTTATGTTTGCATGACTGATCATTTATCACCCCAGAGATGTATTCATTCACATATATTTATTTGAGTACATAGACTCTAACATGAGTTAGGAAAAAAGATATAAATATATATCTTATCATTTTCCTTTATACCTATATCTTCCTTTTCTACTCTCCAGTATATGCTTCTTAAGTCTAATTTTTGATGCAATAGTAATCTTCAGAACCCTTCTAAATGTGTTATTTCTTTCCCCAAGAAGAATAAAGTTATGATCAATGTCTCATTTTCTGACATAACATACAATACTACAGTCATTTGAGTTAAGAGCATAGAAGCCATCCCAAAACCTAGTGGAGTATGACGATTCACAGGTAGCACCAGGCACAGTCTGCCTACCAAACAACAGCCCATGAATTTAATTGTATTGCCTGGTGCAGCATAGGGCTTAGTAGAGTTGAAGTGGATTTATTGAAGACTGAAAGGGGAGAAAGTAAAAAGGAGACATTAAAAAGGAGACGTAAACTTCATTCCAAAGTCTGGTAGGCATAGAGATGTTACCACAGTTTTTGCATAGAAGGTGATAGGAGACACTGGGATTTAGATAGGAAAGCTTCTTGAGTCGGGGATTGGTAAATATCGGTGAGGTAACTGAGGGGAAGGCATAGACAAAGAATGTTTGAAAACCTGTGGGGAAAAATATCACAGATTTGATCACATGACAAAGAAAATCTTAATAAATTCCTCAAAGTAGAACTCTTCCAGGCTATGTTCCTCAACTTTAGTGCAGTAAATTAAAATAAAAATACAAAGAACAAACAAAATTTGTTAACTTGGGAATTAAAAAATATCATTCTAAAACTTCAGGTTGAAAAGAACAAACAAATCATGAAATTATAGCTAATTTGAAATGAATGATGACAGCATTAAGGATTATGCACTTTTAGGATATTGCTAAAGTGGTCTTAGGAAAAAATTGATACCCTAAATGCAGTTATTAGTATACAAAAATATTTTGAAATAATGAATTAATCATTTCACTAAAGAACATTTAAGAGAACAATAAAATAAGGGAATAACAAAATATTAAAGATAATACTATGCATAACTTTTTATCAATACCTTTGAAAATGTAAATGAAGTCTGTTCTAGAAGTGAAGGGTGGTACAGTTTCTAGAAATTTATTGTTGCAATTTGTGACATTAATAGATTAAAAGAGAAAATGATATGATCATTTCAATAGGTCCTGGAAAACTTTGCATCTATTTCTGAGATAAACGTGTAGCAAGTTAGGAATAAAGATAAATTTTCTTAACCTGTATCAGTACCTCATATAATAGGAAAGTGAGAAAGAATTATTTTCATAAAAGTCTGAAATAAAGTAGAATGGACTAATGCGATATCATTAAATATTATACGGGAGGTCTTAGCTAATGACACAAGAAAAGGAAATTGTATATAAGCATTAGAAAGGAGAAAAACAACAACTATTTTTTTCTATACAATTTGTTTGTCTGATGGTTAAACCTAAGAAATTAAACTGAAAAGCTCTTACAAGGAATTAGTAGATTTAGAATGGAGTTGATAATAAACTATCAATCATCAGAGAAATTTGTAAAAAACTTACAGTTAAGCCTTAGAAACATCAATACTTGTAGAGTAAAACTGTGACACATTCTTGGATATACAGTAAAAGAAGAGCAAACCTATTTCTAGATTGGAAGGTTCAACAAAATAAACATTTTAGTTCTTCCCAGATTAATCATTAATTTATTGCAATCTTAATAAATTGCTAAGGAACTTATTTCATTTGAAAAACTGATCTGAACAGGGAAGTGTGAAAGAATAAGAATATCTTCAGTATCCCAATTGTGGCCTCTTGTGATTCTGAGAAGATAGGAGGATTTAAGTCTGAGACCAGAAATATGGAATATTGGGTCTCAGTCATATTATGTTAGATAGCAAAGAAATTATACAAAGCTGAGTCTCATCAAAAAGATATAGTTACCAACATGAAGGATAACCAATTGAGTAAATATGGAATTTAAGCATCGAAAAGACTAAAAACTTAAATTGCTGAAAACATGTTGAATATGTAAAAATCTGTGAGCTCATGATATGTAAGAGTTAAAAAGAAAAAAAAAGTATTGACTACCACTGGAAATAATTAGGGTACCAATTAATTATTGAAAAAATTAACAAGTAAAAGGAAGGAATTCAGAATTTATATAGCCTTTCATGTGTGAACCGAATTGCAAATAACCGAATAGCACTAATTTATGAGGAAAAGATATTCATTTTGAAGAAATTTCAGCTATTAATGTGGAATTAATGGAGACGATAAAGTCACAATTTTGCATCCTTTAATAAAATGATTGATTCAGACAATGTTCATCAGTGGATAAAATCATTATAGCGTTGCTTCTCAAATGTACGGTGCATCAGAATCTCCTGGAGGACTTGTGAAACAGATTGTTAGGCCTCACTCTTGTAGTTTCTGATTCAGTATGTTTGGGGTGTATCCAAAAGCCTACATACATACATACATACAGACAGACAGACATACATTTATTTATTTGTTTGTTTATTATACTTTAAGTTCTAGGGTACACATGCAGATTGTGCAGGATTGTTGCATAGGTATATACATGCCATGGTGGTTTGCTGCATTTATCCTCCCGTCATCTACATTAGGTATTTCTCCTAATGTTATCCCTCCCCAATCCCCCCACCCTCTTCTATCTGTC